>VZRQ01003568.1:388933-492241 GCA_013397975.1 Machaerirhynchus nigripectus | reverse complement strand
GGAGGGATGCACCGGGAGCAGAGCGCGTTCGCTCCGTGCTTCTGGAGCGAGCATGGGCTCGTTTCTGGGCTGACATCCCTAGCAGTCTAGCTCGCTTAAGCAAACAGTTTTCCCACGGATTCTGAGTCTGGTTCTGTTGACCTGAATATTGAGTGACCGCTAGAATTTTATTTATTTATTTGTTGTATAATTAATAATGGTCCCTGAAAAATATTTGTTCTACTTTTATTGCCTGCTATATTCTTTTCCTTCTTCAAAACCACTAAAAAACACATTTAGTTGCCCAGCTCGAGACATAAAACTTCTGCTTCCTAGAAAATATTGTACAGAAATGAAAATACAGCTCTTAATGTGCTAAAACTTTTTTTTTTTCCCTTTTACTTCTAGAGCAGCAGCTGAGAGTTCAAGTGAGAACACCTGGTCAGAAGTACCACATCTAAACAATAACCATATTAAAATAACATGGCAAAAAATAGGTTATGTATAAATCTTGCTGTTCACAGGAAAAATATTTTAGAAATGTTGCTAACATTGTGATATAACCAAGTTTAACAGTGTATGGGATGTCACCAGGCTGTTTTATTTTACACTGCAGCACTTCTCAAATACCTCTAGGATAAATGAGGATCTGTGTTGCATTCACAAATACAAGTCATGGTTCCACTATCATTAGCAATTCAGCAGAGATATCCAAACAGAACCCCTTTTTCCTTCTGATTCTCCAGGGTAGGTAGCGCTGAAACACCCAGCAGCCAGGTCTCTTCCTTTGGACCTAAATAGGGCTTTTCAAAAGACTACATCAATTCCATGTGCACAAATTAGTTGGCCCTGGGTAAGGACATGGGGCTGGACCCCAACTCTCTTCCATTCCTCCCAGACTGTGCCTTTCATAACAACTTAATCTTTGTTGCTAAACGTATTGTATTTTTCTTGTTATTATTCCTGTGATTATATTCCAACAGGAAGATAATGTATTTCTTCCACACAATGCCAAGGCGGTCTGCACAGTGGTAAATGTATTGTACTATTTCAGCTTAAACCTGACACGTGAATGGGGCACCACACATCTGAGGATGTCTTTCGGAAATCAATGTAACTACTTAACATTAAGGTGATAGAACTGCTTGAAAAGCCTCCCTGCCACCTGTGTTTGACTGTGTTTGCATCTGTAAGGTACTTTTTTTTTTCACTGAGGAATATTTTCTGTTTTCACTGGGGATATGAGTTAGAATTTAGCCTTAGCAACACTGGTCCAAATGAAAACTTGGTTAGACTGCTGGAGTACTAAAAGTTGTCAGTTATTTAAGGAGGTTTCCCAAAGAAAAATAAATTTTATATATGGGGCAATCTCCCAGTTGGAGACATAACTTCCTATCCATTAGAAGCAGAAAATAATTGTTCTTACAGCATAAAGTCACTCTTGTAAAATCCTAATTTAGTTCAAAGAGTGAATTACAATCTCACCTTGATTCACAAGTACCTTTAATATTGGTTCATTGTTACTTGTTAGCATTTTTTGCCAATGAGACTTGATACAAACCTGAAAGTCCTTTGGGAGAGAAATTGTTTGGTTTTGCTTAGTATCTGTTTAATGGCTAACACAGCAAGACTTTTCTGTATCACTGTGCCTCGACAGAGGAAATGAAGGGTTCTGGATAAGCAGTCAAACCTGTATTGAAAATACCTTACCAGTTAACTTGGCTCCTTCTACTGGATTATGCCAGTGATGGCAAAGGACCTAAAAGTCTAAAATAAATATAATGCAATGCACAATCAGAAACACACATTAGTATGTTTTAGCTAGTACAGCTTTCATGTGCAGGAGTTCCTCCTGTAAGGCATGCTGGAATTTTATTTTGTGTCCTGTTCACTAGTAAGAATTTAATTCTCATTAGCTATTAAAAATTAAAACAAACTAAGGAATTATTAGGAAAGGGAAGCAAATGCAAAATTCTTTGTTTGCATTTCCATAGGCATTCGAATTCATGTTGTGCTATTTTGTGCAGTTTCCTTTCTTTGCCCAAAACAGCAATCCTAAGTTGGCTATAAAGAAGGGCCATGGAGATGATGAAGGACACATTGATTCCAGTGAAGAAAGGACCTGTCTGAGTCCTTTAGCCTGGAGGTAAGGTGGCTAATGAGAAAAAAGTCTGTAAGATCCTAAGTTAGCATGGTGAGCTTGAAGAGCACATGATTATTTACAGACTGTCAGACTTTCAGAGCAAGAAAGCAACAGATCATATGTCTAGTGGCTAGTTTGAAAGAAATAAGGGGAAATACCGCATACAAATAAACTGCAGAACTCACTGTGTTCACTCATTGACATGACTGTCCTGAGTTTATGCTTGTTCAAAAGCTGCCATAGAGTCACAGAATAAAAATCTATTCAGGTTGTTAAATACAATGATACTATTTCTGACTGGATGTAGCAAAGTTCAGAGCACTTACTGCAGGTGTTTACTGAGGAAATAGCAGCACATGTGTCCTATGCTCTGTTCCAGCTTCATTGATATGTTCTGCTGGCCACTCTCAGAGACAAGGTGATGGGCAATATGGACATTTGATCTAAGACAGTACAACAGTTACGGGTCTGACGTGTTCCAATGCAGACTGATTTACCCATGTCATTTCTTTCACCTTTACAACACTTCTCTTTCGTCACTGGAGTGATGATTTTTAGCCTGAAGTTAAGAGCCTCTGACTCTACACATCTCTGTGTAATCCCTCCAAACTGTGATTAAAAAGTCTTGCTCATGCCCACATATTTTGTGTAGTAATAAGAAACCTACCCATAGTAGCTCAGAGGCTAAAATGTCATTGGAAACTCTGAAGTTCACTACATGCAAATATTTAGTGAGCAGTGCCAGTGATTCAACTTTGGATTTTAATTATTTTGATGACATATTGTCTAAAAATTTTCACCAATGATACATTGCTTTTAAAATTTTATTTAGAAAGCAGGTAAGCAGTATGTGTTCATGACTGGTGTCCTCTTGTCTAGCCCAGACACTTGTGTAATTGTATGTGTAATATGTACAGGTCAGCCCTGTCAAACAGGTCAGCCTTGATACACACATCATACATCTCTTTCTACACACTTTTAGCAAGTTTCTCATCTTGTAAGTTAGTTTGAGTGGCTCTGAATCATGAAGTTTTAAAATGGCACTTTAGTTACTTTGGTAGTGACATCTGCTGAGGATCATTTTGTTTACTAGTTTCCATATTTCTCACTCCTTTGCCTGGATCCTCTTACCTTGTGGAGTTGAAACCACCAAAGTTCTGAAGTCACACTGTCATGTTCTTGTCTAAAGACTAGTCAACAGTGATTAGAGCAGCAGCTATGCATGAGGAGGTTAACCCAAACAGTCTCCTTGCCTTTCATGCCATTTCACTTGCTGGTGGTACCAGACTGTCCTTGAGAGCTTGGAGCTGGGAAGATAAGATTTGTTTCTTCCAGTAGCAAGTGTCAGAAATCCCTGCCATCTCCTCTTTCTTTTTCTTTTTTTGAGATCTCAATTTGAGATGCCTTTTTCCTGTTTTGATCTTTCTCCCTTTCCTATTCTTCTTTTGAATGGACACTCTACTGGTTACCAGCTGTATCTCTACCTGCAGAAAGATGAACCAAAGCTCCTGACCTCTTCTGGAGAGGTTTGCTTGCTTCTTTTCCCCCTCTTTCTTTTTTTCTTCTTACCTTTGTTCCCCTCGCATTTGATGAGGAGGAAGAAAAAATCCATTTTCAGGAGCAGGAAAATGCAGACCACACATTGTTTCTCCTCTAGTCCTGGCAGCACAGGATGAAAGACCTCCACATGTTGATAGAGACCTGCCCACTCCTGAAAGCCCCGTGCAATCCTCCACCTTGTTTGCTGACTCAAAGGACTTCCACACCTTCACATGAACCTGACTAAGGTAACTTGCTTGCAGTGCTGTCAGGAGCACAATTTATGTAGAATTTATAAGTCCAATGCAAATCTTTTTTCACCCCCACCAGTGTCTTCCTTCCTCTTTTTTTCTCATTTGAGCTGCTGTACAATAGATGACTCTCACAGTCTGAGCCATAATCCTGGAAGTTTTTTCTGACTTGAGTTGCTTTACAAAGTTAAAAAGGGAACAACACTATTTATAAGCACATTATGTAAACATTAGCAACAGAGGTCCAGCTGCTTAGCATTCAATTAATTTAGTTCAGTCAATATTGCATGGTACACAGTTTTGTCTGCTCATATTGTAAACACATCTTGCCCTTGAGCACTTATTTCATTTGACTAATTAAGATCTACTTCTAAGTGCTCTCATTTTGTTGCCAGGCAGACTCGCCCAATTTTAGATACAGCTGTTGTACTCGGTGAAAAAGGCATTTGAAATCCAGGTCCATCTGGTTGGTGTTCCAGTGTTTCAGGCCAAAACCTGTTCTTCTTTAAGGCAGTAGGGTCTCTGCTTACCACAGGACTCAGACTGGAGATGAATCAGGACATTGTATGTTTGTTGCTTATGCCAGCATGTCTTATACAAGTACACATATTTCTGTGCAATAATGTGTTCCCCTCTGAGACAGTGAAAACCCCTTTAAAATTTTAATTATTTAATTCAGGTGCATAAAGTTTTTCAGACAGGTAAATATGGAGGCAAATACAGGTTCACTGTACTTAGGCTTTTTATATAAATAGTGAGAATGAAGTTTTCATGATGGTCTGCCCCTTCTTTTCTGATTTTCCGCCCCAGTGGGGGAAGAGGGGAGTGAGTGAGTGGCAGTTTCTACTTAGTTGTCAGCATGGTCTCACTTACTATTATGACTATATAAGTAGCTAAATTTTCAATTCATTAACAATTGTAGAAAGATTTAAAGTTACACAGAACTACACTAAAATTTTCATTCAGACAAAATTAAGAATAACTGAGAGGGATTTGGCAATGCACATGTATTGTACATGTACTCCACATTTTCTGTGCGCGTATTTTGCCAAAATAATTACACATTACTGAACTCATATACTGTGCTGAGGAAAATTTCTTGTCTGAAAAACACCATGTTCCCTTGGGCAAAACCAGGCTGAGCTCAGAGAGGAGTGCAGTCCTGCTCCAAGGAGATGAATGCCTCCTTAGACATCAAGGTGTCTGAAGTACTGCTATGACTGCCACTTCTCCTTAAGCACTAAGGAACGAGTAGGGGGTTTCTGTGGCTAATGGCATAGGCTAAAGTCAAGGAACAGGCTTTTTGGGTGGTTAATGTACAATCTCTGCTTGGTATCCGCAGTTTTGTGGGGAGGGAGGCAGACATGCAGCACACACTGATTAATGGACTAGTGTAAGGTGTAATGGAGGGGCAGATGCTCCAAGGAGGGAGAAGATCCAAGGTCTTATAATCAAAAGATGCTGAATGGTTTCCTGTCTGCCTAATCTTGTTGATACATATTCCTGGCCAGAGTAAGCGTGTGAAATGTTTAAATTACAGGTTCTATTGCTTTGACCCTAAATAAGTATACAAATAAGGCAGTCATGGTCTGTGTGGTTTGGATTAGAAATAGTAAAAGTCTAAATGACCGGGTTTTTTTCCTCAGGAAGAACTCTCCATAGGTAATAGAGTGATCACAGAATAACAGAATCACAGAAGCATAGAAAGGTTTGAGTTGGAAGGAACTCAAAGTTCCAGCCCTCCTGTGTTGGGCAGGGACCCCTTTCACTAGACAAGGTTTCTCAGAGCCCCATCCAACCTGGTCTTTAACACTTCCAGGGATGGGGCATCCCTATCTTCTCTGGGCAGCCTGTGGCAGTGCCTCACCACCCTCACAGTAAAGAATTTGTTCCTAAGATCTAATCTAAAACTGCTCTCTTTCAATTTGAAGCCATTACCCCTTGTGCTGTTGCTACATTCCCTTGTAAAAAGTCCATCTCCAGCTCTCTTGCTGGCCCCCTTTAGAAGATTTGAGGCAATGTGCTTCGTTATTTGTATTACTGCAGTGTCAGGAAGCCATAGCTATAGATCAAGACAGAGACCGGATAGGCACTGAGTAGATAATTTCTCAAGATTTATAATACCTGTAAATACAGATGCATTGGGGGCAAGGCTTCATTTTCACAAACTGAAGCAAATCCATGAGCACCAGAATCTTCCAGTTTGTTCTGGGTTTTTTTTGCTTTTATACAACAATTCACACCTTGGCAGAAGACAACGGAATATATAAACAATACTTATGGCTGTAATATTCTAGGACAACTGTATTGTCTCAAAAGCACAGAATACCAGCTCTTCCAAGATTTTTATATTACCAGGTGGAGAGATTATTTTTTCTTCAGCTCTGACTGCAGAAATACAGACTCATCTAAGAGCACAGCTGGAGCAGAAGTCAGCCCCTCCTCTAAATGAATCCTTAATTTTTTTAAAGCAAGCTAAGCTTTTCCTTGCTGTTCCCCTGGCCTGAGAGGTCTCAGAGGCTGAAGTCTGAGACTTGATGAGGTTGTGCTGGGAAGTGATTCAGCTCCAGCATTCCTGTCCTCTGTGGTCACCAGGGGATACCCTTAGTCACGTATTGGTACCTCTGAGGTTACTGAGATGACACTAAATGAGACGAGTGGTTGGTGAAAATAACTCTACATTCCTCTGTGCAACTGAAAAGTGCTTAAGATACACCAGGCTTTGCTAATTTCATATGCTGATGTACTGGAATTGTTGAATGTCAAATATTTGCTATTAAAATCTATGCACCCATATAAAGACAAGCTATCCATCTTTTTGAAAATAAAAAGGGAAGCTCATATAGACTAAACTGAGTAACTTGTAAATTTGTGTGCAGTGTAAAAATACATTGTGAAAGTAATGTAACTGATTTATAGTCCTATGGGGAAAGAAATCTTTCCAAAGTGTGGAAACAGAGCAGTCGCTGTGGCTTAACACTAGTCTGCTGTGAAGAATGAATTATTTTAGCTCAGTGGCTGATTTAAAAGATGAGTGGTAAGGAATGACATAAAATGAGCCAAAAATACATTTTAAATTTTGATGTGAAAAAAAGGAAACATGCAGTCCTAGTTGGCTAATTTCTCAGTTTCAGTATCAACAAGCTATTTGTGAATCTGCCTCTCAGAGTATCTAAAAAACAACTTGCTCAGCTTCACAGCTCTGTGCTAGTCTTTCTGTTCCTGTGATGTTTAAATCTGCTGCTGTGGATGTTCATGCTGCAACTTTAAAACCTCTCTTGTTTTGCTGCCAGCATGTTCTCTGCAGCTCGGAAGGATGGCATGTCAGAAGTCAGTGTGGATCTACAGATTGCAGTGTGTGTGCAGAGTCTCCACGGGCGATCCTTCTGACAGTGTATTTGCAATGATACAAGCTCAGTGTGTGCATTCTGCATAGGGTATATGGAGTAACCTAGGATCTGTTATCTGAGTGCCTCAAGAAATTATAAAGTGAGTTTCAAATTGCAAAATATCTTGCCCAGAGAGTAGTCACTTTGCTGTCCCAGTGGGCAGTATATGGGATAACCCTGGCAGCCTTTTGTGCTGATCTCCATTCCTGCTCTTGCTGGGGTGTTTCATATGGTACTGGCTTGCTTTTTTTATGAATGTGCTGTGATAAAGTGTGCTTTTCTGTGTCCTGCTGTTGCTTATTCTTTTGTTAGGCTTTGTGGGAGCTTGAATATGGCATTCGATCCAGGGGCAGAGTCTTTGTGAAATAAGTTGTTTTGTGCATGTCATAGCGCAGGCAGCAATGGGGGGACAGCAGGCACGGACGGAGACCCACCTGCACACCAGTGAATTGTGAATGCTGTGAATAGGATGACATGCTAAGAACATCCTGTCACTTATAGCTGGCAGATTAAGTGAAGCTGGGCAGGCAGGAACCTTTCTGACTATTTCATTCAGATAGTTTGCATTGCATTGCATTGCTTTTCAGAAAGATGCACTGCTTGAATGATCTGAGTTTTGGAGCCTCTCTCTCTCTCTTCTTAGTCGACCAAGTTTGAAAGAAATTTAAAGCTGAGTATGTATTATAGAACAGTTAAAGGAATTGGCCAGAAGCAGAAGAGAGTTTTTATTCCCAGTGCTATGCTGTAACAACCAGAGACAAGTCAAAGTGGAGAAAATAAAGGTTTTTTTACCCAGGGTTCACAGGGCCCATGGGAAGGAACACATTCCAGAGAACAGGTTTATGGCTGACAGGTCTCATGTGAGAGCAGGGGCAGTCTGGCAGAAGCATGAGTGAGGGAAGCTCTTCATTTACAGATGTGGCAAAACCTAAGCAACTGGTATGGAGGGCTGCCCTCTTTAAGAACAATCAGAAATGGAAGCTCTTAAAAAGGCATCGGGTTCATCATCCTTCCAGACTTTTTTTTTTTTTTAATTGGGAAGGGGCCTTGCAGTTGGTTTTTAGAATACTCTGAGCAACAAGCTCCTTTGAGAAGGGAGAAATTATGCTTTCTGTGGAAGTAATTTGATATGCTTGGTGAGAAGCAGGATGAGACCAGATGCCCTTTTAGTGGTTTTGGATACTTTAGGGAAAATACGTAAGTGGATCCAGCTCAAAGCCCTTGTTGCCTCAGGTACCAGAACAGCAATATTCATTAGTGAATTTTTATTGCCAGGCATGAATAAATTACTAGATATCTGGTGCCTGCAGACAGGCAAAGGAAAAGCTGTATGGGAAACCTTGGATTTAAGACAGGTTTTTCATCTCTAAAAAAATATCCCTATTTGTTTGAGGTGTGGGTTCTTACATCTTTGGTAGTTCAAATGCAGTCATACCCTGGATCAGTGCAGTCTTGTCTCAAGCAGAGAGCTGTGATAAATCTTTTCAAATCTTATTCTGTCTGACGGCTCTGTGCCAACAAAGGGTGATAATGAATGTTCAGATATGAACTCAGTTGTTGTTTTTTTTCTGGCGACAAACTATGTAGAGGTTCAAGAGGAGTATTTTATTGATTTACTGTAATACCACTCTAAGTTGGTTGCACTTTCACAGAAGTATTACATATATTTAGTGTTTGATCTATTTCTATATGAAGAAGGGACAGCCATAAAAACAGTGGAATTGAAACAGAATTGCCATTTTTTATACTGTAGCCAGCTGAATAAATCTTGCTCTTTTCCCCAAGTATATCTGTTCAGGTTTCTGTGGGCTCGTTCAGTTCACCCATACAAGTGGTTTCTAAGCGTGCTGCTGACAAGGCTAATGCATGGTTCACTGTTACAGTGTTGATCCCTGAATCATGCTGCAGCATTAACTGTTGTCATAGAGACACAGATTTTTGAGTCCAAAGGGACGGTTTTGATAATCAGCCCAGACCTGTTGTAAAACATATAGTAGCTTGCCAATAAGTAAATAACTTTGCCAAACCGGAGCACAGCTGGGCACTCCCTCTCCTGTGACAGTGAAACACATTTCACTGAAGTTTTTGAGTCGCTGTAAGTAAAACCCCAAATGGGGATTTAATTTATTGTCAGAGTGATGCTGCTGGCACACATTTTTTTCTGATGAGTGAAAGCCAGGTGCAAACTTAGGCCACAAGATCCTGCTGTTACTGTGATACTGGCAGCCTCAGGGGGACAAAGAGCATTAGAGTAATAACAGTACTCTGTCTTACCCTCGAGGTAGTGCAGTGAGGTCAGCACTTGTACTTGTAAAGAAGAGTGCTAGAGTGGGGCAGCTGTGTGCAGTCGGAAGTCTCTGACAGACAATCTCTGGGTCATACAATTGTAGCATTTTGATGCTACTGTCCCTGGTTGTTTCCATCCTCCTTCTGCTTGCTCCTTTATCAGCTGTGTGTCTGCACCCACGCCACTCCACAGCCTTTTGTGGCTGCTGCCAGGGACTTGTGCCAAGGCACTGGGTTCTGAACTGCCAGAGCAGTTGTAGCCCTTGCCAAAGGCTACCTGATACAGCAGAACTAACAGCTGGGGGATTTAACATCTTAAATTGCCAAGCTGACATCTGTCAGAGCTCATGTGAGAGTGCCAAGCAGTCTGTGTAACCTCCAGCCAAGAATTAAGTCTCCTCTTTCCCAGTATATGCTAATCTGTGAGAAATGGATTGTTACAGATCCCAGCTCCGCTGATGAAGCAGTTCCAGTTATAAAATCCCTTGATTCTGTACACAGAAGTTTCCAGTGGCCATCATGGTATTAGACACTGGAACAGGTGTAAAATGCCTGATATGGTCTCCCCATCTTCCACTGCAGAATTTGGAATAAGGTGAACTGGTTGGGTACAGCTGTGTGAAAAATGTGTGTGAAGGAACATGTGCAGCCAAAATGCTCTCCTCCTAAATGTATATATTTCTCTCATTGTCAGCCATGCATACATAGCTTCTTCAGTCCTGTAAGATAGCTTCAGGAAAGCTGGAAATGCAATTTTTTAGATGAAAATAATCTGCTGGCTCAATATAGGCAGGCATTATCCATGCCTTTGCTGTGCTGCTGGAGAGGTTTGATAATAGTGCAGCATTTGATTCCTTGTGCTCTTTTCCATTCCTGTGTCACACAGCTGTTTTGCTGCTATTTGCGATGCCTGAAATTACTCACTGTTAAGTATTATTAAGGAACAATTCTTATCACTTTAGATTTTCAGGGACTGTCTTAGGCTAATCACCACAGCATCCCTATGAGGTGAAATGACTCACTGCCTTTCTGCTCACAAGAAGTGTGACGTTCATCTATTCTTTGGTAAATTAATCTGTGGGACTTCCTGGTTCCTCTGGAACATGCTCCTTCTGCAGCAGGAGTAAGTCACCCTTAGAAACACATGGGAACTCAAAAGAGAGCCAGGCTGTGTGTGCTTCAGCATTGGTGCTCTGTGTCACTGCTGCACAGCTGTTGTGGATGCTCTAGGGAGCACTCAGCTTTTGGAGGGGAAAATGTGTCTCCAGCTATCTTGTTTTAGAAATGGGAAGCACCCTGGGACTCACTGAGAAGCCACCTGCCTGCCAAACTTTAGGAATGACGGAAATCCTGCAGCTCTCACATACAACAGTACTGCTCAGGAAGCTGGTGCCACATGGGTTAAACCATGTAACAGTGCACAGGAAAGAAGTTAACAAAGCCACATTCCAGTGCTCTGAAAATGGTTTGACAGTGCACATACCGCACAGTATCTGTCTAGTGGTGAGAAATGCTGCTTGCTATTGCACAGACTTCCTTAGTGATTTACAGACTTGCTTAGTGACTACAGCACCACCTTCCCTGGCCCTTTTATTTAGGGAATGGTTCTATCCTGGAATTTAAGTCCTGTCTGTCCCAAAATTGAGGTGGATAAGCCTTTCTATCAAAGGGATATTTTTTTAACCAAAAAATTGTTAACGGTTTTATTTTCATCCTAGCTTTGTGAACATTTGTATACTGGCACAATAGAAACAGAACAGAAGCACAATAGCTTCTGAAGGGTGATGCAGGAGCTTGAGGAAGGAGAGCTTGAGGGTGGTAGTCTTATAAACTGGTTCTGTCATGGAAGCAAATGCCACATGCCTAACACATACGGCAGGAGCAGAGAAGCCGTGGTCATGGTTATCACCTCTTTATTCACCCTTTTCCATTCTGCCCCCTCATTACTTTCAAGGGGATTAGTGGGTACTACTAAATGCAGAGTACTCTGTACAAATGGCTTACTTGTACTTAAATGCCTAAGAAAGAAGCAGGCAGCTTGCCTTTCAGAATTCTATTCTTCCAAGTCTCAACAATAATTTTCAAGAGTTTTAGACATGCAGGTGAGAAGAACTGTGGTGGAATAGAAGGTATATTTCAGGTGGAGAATTGTCAAAGACACCAGTGCCCCTGACACACCTACTGCCTGTGGGCTTCCAGTAGCATGTAAGCACATCTGTGCTTTTGGAAAATCATTCAGTTGTTAGTAGAACTGACCTAAATACTCATGAGAAGTGATTCACTATCCAATTTTGACCTGTTGCAAATTGTGATCAGCTCAACAAGTCTTAACATACCTCATATGTATCTCTGGAGACATGAATTATTTATACAAGTGTTCAAAAGGTCTGAAAAGCAATTTTCTTTTGGGCATGTGTGACTGGCCACATGAGCAACATGGTATTCTCTCATCCCTGATTGTGTTAGCATTTTAATTACTTACTCCATCTCATGCTAATTTTGATTCTTGATGAGGTCTCAGTAGTAGTACTAAGTCCATTCTCACTGATCATTTATCCCTACAAAGCTTCATTTATGTGAAAGCTTGTGAAAAAAGAGGTATAAACCAGTAAAGTGTTTCATTAAACCAGTAAATAGTTTCATTATTTGGGCTGCTAGCTGATAAATGCTAATGTATTTTCATCATCTTCAGTCATGATTGAGCTGGGGACTACAAATCAACTACCTCCCAACAAATAAATTAAGGTATGAGTTCAATATGAAGGCCACATCAATATTGTCACCCGTTTTGGTTGCTGTGGTATTGTATTTATATCCATTTCCTCTACTAATCAGGTGGCAAAGTGACTGAAGTGTTAAGCACTTTGTTTTGAAAATCAAGATATGACTCATTCTCCAAAAGCATCCATTACATGCCTTAATAAGTTTAAGCCAGAGGATGAGCCAAGCAGCAGCAAGCAACATCAAGAAAACTGTTTCGTGCCAAAAAAAGGCAGGGGAATGCAAAGCCCAAGTATGGGATGACAGCCATGCATCTTAACAAGCAACTTCTTAGGTCCTGTAAAGTGGTGGATTGTGACATTTGGACCAAGTTTTGAACTAACGGGAAGTGACTGGGGAGATCAGTAGCACGATGGGAAGTACTGGAAAGGGAAGCTACATGGCCAGCATAATAAAGATTCTTTTCAAAAACCTTCACAGGCTTCTCTAAAAGCCACCATCATAAAATATATAGAGATGATGTTAACAACAAAAATTTGTAAGTGCACGCCTTGTTCCTGTGCTCGTGGAAGACAATGACAAAGCTCTCATTAACCTTGGTGCTGAAGGATCAAGTTGTTTCCTTTTATAACCTCCAAAAGACTTGGTAACAGCAACTGATCAATCCTGCTCCCACCATGGGGGACGGATGTCAGTCTTGATGTTAGAGATTAATGTGCTCAGGTGAAGTAATTAATCCAGGTTCAGCAGTGATTAGGCACTGAAGATGGACAGTGCTTGACTGCTGTCCTCTGAGTTAATCTTCAAAAAATACTCCCTTCCTTGACATGGAAGACATCTTATAAGCTTGGATCAACCAATATTGTGAATAAAACACATTTTGGCTTATGTATTACAGAAATACATTTAGTATGTTCAGTGTGCAAGCTTACTGAACACATAGTGTTTGAACAACTTGGTCCTGTTTTACCTAACCCATGAATGTAATTCAATTCTCAGCTGTTATTTGGCCAACCCTTTCCATCCACTAACTTACAACTTTCAATTTCTAGTGTGCAGTTTTGTTCATCCAGAGGATATCTGCGTAGATCCATCATGCAAGCAGCTGTTGTTGTGATCCTGTAAGAGGAGGGTGAAAAAAATAATGAGACTTGAAACCACGTTTTACTTGTCTCAGACTGCAAAGTTTTCTATAATGGGTTTTCTGTTTGTTTAAATACAGAATGGTAGGCACATGGATTCCTGGCATACAGTCTTCATAGAGCTTGTAAAGCACGATTAATTTATGCAGCACAGTATACTGGTTACAGCATAAAGCATAAGACCATATGCTGGATATTGTAGAGAAGGATTTTGACTCAAACGTTTATGTGTAAAAGTATACAGTGTTTTGAAGAACATTCAGTGAGGTTTCTACCTGGACATCTTATTTTTAATGTTCTTAATTCAGACATCCTCAAATTGTTTAGTGAATTGTTTTATTTATAACTCATACTGCTGATATCTTTCTTTTTCCATTTTGTTGTCATTTTGTTGTCAGTTACCGCTGTTTTAATTTTGTCTGATAGGTATGTGCATTTTCATCCATGCTGTGCAATACCTGGTAGTAACTTATTCATTATTTTTATGGTTTCATAATCAGTTTATCATTAACTATGATAATTGTACATCACCTCTTAAAAACGGCATGAGGCAATCAAACACTAGTGAAATACAACATCGTACGGTGGTGACTTCATGAACATTGAGAGTAACTAAGACTGCAGGCTGGATGTTTCAGATCCTTACTTCTCCTAGAGGGCATATGAGTTGATATTTGGTCCCTAAAAGTATTCTCCATAGCCTAAGACTTTTTGCAAGGCAGTTCCTCTCCCTTTGTTTGACGGTAAATCACAAGAGCATCTGAGAAAATACTTACTGATAAGCTTGTGACTGTGTGGGAGGAAGGTTAAATAACTTCATGAGGATGGGGGGTCAAATTTTACCTTCTTTTAAAGGTCACTTTGAGAAAGACAATCAGATCAGTGTTTTCAAACTCACAGAAGTGAGTTATCACCTTCATTGGCTTTTTTTTTTTTTTTTTTTGGTGATAGATGGGTTCTTAAATGCTTATAAAACTTTTAAAGTTATGAATGGGCAAACTTGGCTTGTAATTTTATTGGTCTCTCTCCTTCTCTCTCCAATGACTTCTATTAGAGAAAGGCAGATAGCCTCTTTTCTTGATCTGGATTTGGTCTTGTTGTTCCAGTTCCATGTTAATGAATAGCAGAGGAACACATCTTGAGATTTTACTTTTGATGTGCTGAAACTCAAGTACACTTACATGCTGTATTGGGGTGATAATCCTTGCTGTCACTGAACTGACAGAATTTAAAAGGGAAAAAAAATGCCACATGCTTTATTACTGTGACATGCTTCAAAATTTCCTAAGTCTACAAAATCCATCTGTCATATCTAGTATAAGGAACATCTAGCAAGGGCTGCAATGAGAACCAGTCCATGAAACTACTATGGAACTGCCTAAAGTACCATGAAAGTGGTACATTTATACTTTTTTCCAGGCTGATTTTGTCACATTAAATAGAAATGCATGTGTCTTAACAGACATTTGCCATAAAAATGCATTTGCCGTAAAAAAGGTCTTGACCTGCAGTAGGACCTCATTTAGATTAGCCATGTACCCACTACACCTTACTGACAGGCACTGAGAAGACATGCAGCACTCATTTGTCAGACACCTGCTTAAAAATGCTTAAGATCACACATAAAAATATACTATCATTAGTCACAGTTAAATGCTTTTTAATGAAGGTTTCATAGGGAAATGTTTTGTTCCCAATTAATAAATTGGCCTTTGTGGTAATTTAGTTCACCTGTATCAACCAGAGTGTTTTCTAAACCACTGTGGTGAGGTAACACTCCCCCTGCTACCTCCTCAGGCTTGCTCTGGGATCTCAGGAACTCCCACTAGCCTTGGCTTTTGAACAATGAGTTGAGTGGTGCAGTGTACCTTGACCGTGCCAGAAATTCTTGCATGGATAAGGTGGGGGTGGCACTGTCTGTACCAGGGACTTCTGTTGCCTCCCCAGGGAGGGGAACAAGAGATAATCAGTCATCCTCTGACAGCCTTGGAACATTATTTACCTGAACTGTAGCCTGGATGGAACAGCACCATTGTTACTGACCCTTTTAAGAACTCCAGTAATTACCAGATGGAATTACAGCCAGGATAGAAACTCATGACTAAAGCCAAGCATTTTGTGACCCTCTAAGCATCTGTTCTAAGAGAGGCCCTTTGAGCTCTTCTGGATTGCAGTGGATGCACCTCTCTCTTAGAGGGACACCTCTCACAGCTTTCCTATACTTGCAGGACCATCACTGAAAACTCATGGTGGGACCTGCACTGACACCCCCACTCCCTCCTCAAGGCTCAAGCCTCACCCACAGAGAAATGACAAGGCATTTAACGTTAGTATTTCGTTGGATTTGAGGGTAATTTTTCACAGGTATATCTTTGTAAATTTACATAGACACAGCCATTGTGTCTGTACATGTTTGTGTGTGTGAAGTGATTGAAACACACTATAGCAAGTATAGCATGAATGTTGCCATCTTGGACCTACAATGAAGTCACCGTCGTAGCTGTAATAAATTCTATTGAATCCTTGAATAGATGGTAAATTAGTTAATTATTAAATACTGCTAAATCCTTTAGACTAAACTGTATGGGACTGAGATTAGACTCTCAGAAGTTTAGAAAGCATGGGGACTCTCTCTGAACCTCATGACTCAACAGGAGTCATGCATTCAGCACCCTTAGACTTTTATCTGCCTGGTCTCTGTGTAAATCATTCTAAACTGATTCTAATTTGATTTTCATTAGTATGCTTCATCTATGTAATAAGTAACAGAGTAAACCCTTCCACAGCACTTTGTGAAGTTGTACTTTCACAAATTTATATTAAACCTGCTTTTGCTAATGTATTTAACAGCGATTTTTTGAGTCATCTTAACCACCCATTTGTGATAACCAGAGTTTGAGTGGCCAGTTATTCCTTATGGCAGGGTATCTGTACTACTGACTTCTGCAGTTTTGCATATTTTACCTAAGTTACATATGCAACAGCACTTAGCTATTCTTTATATCATCAATGCAAATTGATAGTGCAGGAGCAAATAATACAATTGTTTATATCTGAAATTTAAATATTCTACATAACTTTTTTCCCTGACGTAATTCTGACAGCTGTATTGTCTTCTCCACGAGCCTGCCAACACAATATGGTCCCCTCCTAAAGCTGGAGGTTCTTAAACTTTATTGGGAATCTTAGGCTTCCTTGAAAACAGCTACTTGTAATTGCAGGAGTGCTCCAGGATTCAGCAACCTTCATTACCCATAGTTCATAAATCTACCTTTCAAACATGTTTCTCATTCTTGATAGAGCTCAGCTGTGTAAAATTGTTAATGGCATTATGCTCTGGATAACCACAAAACTTACTTAAGCAGATAAATTAAACCCAGATGTAAACATAGTAATTGTTGTCTTGATGAAAAAAAAATCAAATATTTTATTATAAATAGAGTAAAATCCCAGACCTGTTAGTGGTTGCACTGTGTCTGGGTAGAGAGAGTAACTGATGGCTTGCACATGCCCCAGAAGCTTAAAAACAAAGACATTCAAATGCAGAATACAGGCGTGTAATGGCAGGAAGGGGAATGCAATACTCTGAAGACAGGGCAAAGCTGCAATAAATCTGTGTTCAAGAGGATTAGACCTGAAAGTCCCTCGGCACAAGCAGTTTGTGGCAATGGCAGAATATCATGAGGCTCTGTAAATGTTTAAGTGGAGGATTAATCCTACACTTGAAGCAGACCTATTTATATCTCAAAGTAGGATATGTTTCTTCCAGGCTTTCAATTCTTAAAATACATTTTAAGTTCAGGTGTTGGGGCTAATTTATTTTGTTTGTACAGTGTATTTTAGGATTACATTATTATTTATTATTATTAAAGGATGTCCTTACATCCTTTAGTTTCATTTGGATACAAATGCTAAAAATGGGATTATGCAAAGAAGACAAGCAGTTAGGTGGAGGTATATCATTATGCTACTTAATTTCACTCATGTCAGTACTCAGACATTCTGAGATGGAATGAAGTCTGAACTGCCAATAGGCAAGATAAATAGTGTTTGCATAAAAGCAAAAGTAACTGATTTATTTTTTTTAAATTTTGGCTTGGGGTTCAAGTTATTTGATCTACTGCTTAGCTTTTAATTTGACGCCTTACTCTCTGAATATCATAATTCTTACTGTATAGTCAAGTTAGTTTTTGCTAAAAATAAAACTGTATGAAAAAACCCACTGATGCCCATTATTTACAAAACTGACTTCCTTAATTAATCCTGTCAGAGATTTCCCTGCAGAGCAGCAGGTTTTGTAGGAACAAATGGCAAAGCTTAATATTTTGAGTTAAATCATCAATGAGCAGTTAAAGTAAGTTCAAAATGAACACAGGAAGTGGATTTATGATTCAGTACTTAGATAGTTTCCTCAATATGCTGTCAAAAAGCTGATCCTCAACTCTTGGACAAGAAATAGACACAATATTTAAGACAGCAATAGCAACTAAATGTGAAGATGATCAGAGCTAAACAATGCAAATTCTATTGTGAAATGTTTCCTTCATTTAGAGGGCAGGTATCAAATTTTAATATGTTTGTTCTTTTTCTGTCAGTCAACAGAGCATAAATTATAAATGTACAGGAAGATATGAACTGGGATGGACTAAATTTTTTTTCCTTAAAAGCTAAATAAAAACTCCAAATCAAATAAAGAATAACCATTCTTCTCTTAACCACTGCAGTGCAAGGGCTCTAGTACATGCTGGAAGTAGAGTTTCATATTCCAGGTAAAAAACTGCTTTTATTAAATCAGTGTTAATTTAACTTCAGTGGTATCAGGGAACTTAGTCCCCTAGCAACAGCAGAACCTGGACTCAGACCTATCCCTGGTGTAATTGGTCTAATTTTTCTGAAACCTGGAAGAACCTTGATGTTGAAGATTTAGTGGGATGTCTTGTAAGGAGAGTTATTAAAGGAATAGAGGAAGGCAGAAAAAAATGCACATTCAATCTGCAAAGTTCTTGTCTGTCCAGGCCATCTACAAGGTTTACAGTTAACATACCTGCTGACACCATAAATTTCCAAGCACAGCCTGAGTGCTTGACCCTAGGAGAAATGTCATCTCTGCACCTGCAAACATGCCCAACTTCTAGTGCTTGGAACAGCCTACTTGCAGGGTGTACACTGAGCATCAGCAGTATTGGTTTGGTATTGGGTATTTTATATTACATAGAGTGCACTTGGGAAATCTGTGCTCAACAGTCTGTGTGTTGCTTGTCTGGTCAAGTTCCATTAAAGCCTATTAAATCTATTAAAAAAAAAGAAGTTATGAGTACTAGAAAAATTGGCAAGGGCCAAAAGGTGATTAATAATAATGCTTTCATAGATCTCATTAGAAGTGGAGAGAAAATTTGCAGCATTGGGTCCTGAGCAATACTGGGTCCTAAACCAAAATTTGCAATATTGGGTCCTTAGTTTTAGATATGAGTACATTATCATGTGGAATTTTTTTTTTTTTAATTAGAAAACTATTATATTTCACCTAATTTTACCAGTAAGACATATATTTGTGACTCTGGGGTGACAAGTTGTCAACTGCTAGGTCACTGCTATAGACTGCATACTTTGAGATAACACTCAAGTTTATAAGGAAAGCTTTTGTATGGATTTAGGTTAGCAAGTACAACATACATTTCCCTTTAATCTTGCTCAGAGAAATCAGAGAGTTGAATTATCATGACAAAATAAAAAGGACCTTGAGGAGGATGTATGAAGAGAAGTACTCAGCTCAAAGAGTGAAAGCTGTACACAACTGAGAACAAGGCCTAGCATAAGGGGGACCCAACCACCTTTATAATATTGGGTAAAGTGACCTGTTTACTTAAGTTGCATGAAGATGAGGCAAGGAAAAATGGGTCAGACTGTGGGCTTTCTATTGTATTTTATCAATACCCTGAACTTGTCGGTGTTTGCTTGATTTACCTCTCCTTCATCTTTGTTTATTGTTGAGAAATAAAATCAAAAACTGATTAAAATTCAAAAAGAGGTGAAAATGCTTTTTAAATATGGAAATCCTGTGGCATGCCTCTCTAAAAATGATGTATATCTATATATATATGCATGCATATATTTATGTATATATGTAAATAAAGATGCTACGTATATTTTGGATTAAGCAGAGGGATGTGGCTTTAACACACTGCAGGTAAATAAATATAGGTCAATTCTTTCTCACAAGAGTTTATTAGAACTTTATTGTGATTATTTTAGGCAGAAGTGCCCGGCCAGCCAGCAGTGCTACAGTGACTGGTCACCATAACTTACTGTGCCTCTGGTCATGCACTGGCCTACCTTCTGTCAATGCAATAACCAAGTGTGTCTCCAGGGGCCATCTCTTCCACTGCTTGAGGACAGTGGCAGTGGGGAAAGGTGTCTCAGGGATAGCCTGCATGCTCTGGCTAAGGTTCCCACTGGCCTGCAATGCTATAGCCTCCTCCTCCCCTGACATCATGTTTTTTCCTCCAAGTCTGTCCCTTTAGTTGCCCACATGAAACCCTGAAGGAAACGCGAGCAGCTCAGCAACAATGTTGGTTGCCTCGGGTATCAAGGTCTTGAGCTAGTATGCTGCAGCCAGAAAACGACACATGGTGAAATTTTGCAATGTCTTTCAAGGGCTGAAACATTGTTTTTAAGATAAAAAGAGCTGCAGTGGTCAGCAACACCCCCCCCCCCCCCCCCCAAAAAAAAAAAAAAAAAACCAAACAAACAAACAAAAAAAAAACCACCCCACAACAAACTATTGAAAATAAACTAGAAGAAGAAATAATTAATAGTAGCACTGACTAGTGCTGTAGCATAGTAATGGTCATGGATCTGTGCTGAGACCTGGAGGAGTCATTCTGAGTTTCTCTATCCTTGTGTAGCTAGTAACACTCCTGAGAGTGAATAGACTTGTCAAATGTAGAGGAGGAATATTTGGTTTTCTCTGAGGTGTAAATACAAATGTCTGCTTTCAAACAAAAGACAGGCATGAAAAGTTAATCTGCAGGGTGTCAAATCAATCAACTGCATTGGCTTGAAATAAGAATGTTAAAAAAAAGAACAACTTAATGAAAACATGACTGTTCCTATTGCTCTTTTCCTTCACGTATGTTCTCCCCAAAAGCTACTGAGTTGTCTGCCTGGGCTGCCATGTTGACCTGTAGGTCCCTTGAGACACTCCTTATCCCATTCCTATTTCCCCCTGGTCATGCCAACTTAACAGCTGTCAAGACAAATGAGGCAGAATTTGCCTGAATTGACTCTTGTTCTTGAATCAGCTCACCAGTCAGGCTCACTATTGGGCCCTAAAGATGGCACCATCTCTGAAGAGAGTAATGATGATGAAGAACAGATGAAGGCAGTGCTCCCATACAGTGAATTTTGTCAAGTTATTCCCACGTCAGTGGGAATATTCACCACCTGTGAATTGCCACGGTCAGCTCATTGCTGGTAAGCTGCCTGAGCTTTGTCTCAGAAGTCCCGGAAGAGTCAAAACTGTATTCTTAAATAATGTTCCCTGTCTATCTCAGCACCAGAGCCTAATCCTGTGGTATACATTCAGTCTCAGGCAGGGACAAGCCACTGAGCACAGTGACATTCACCAAAGGGCGAAAGAATCGTTTGTGACTGTGTCTTTATATGCCCAAACAGTTACTGGGTCTGATGCAGGGTGTGTTGATTGGAATAAGCATGTGCCTAGTCTTGCTGTTGAAGTCACTTCAGTTTGCTTCAATTAGTATTCTTTAAGATAAGCCAGGCACTAGTTCATCACATGTTTTGTGCCTACAAAGCTATGCAATGGTCAAATGCTCTTCTGCTAGACTGAAGTGACTGCGAATTTGAAACCTGTTATCCATTTGCTGTTTATTCTTTTCGCCCCCTCTTACAGGCTGTATTTACCTCCTTTGCTGTTTTGTTGTTGTTGTTGTTGTGTTTGTTTGTTTTTTTGATGAAGGGTTATTTACTGGAAAAGGTCACTGCTGATCTTAATTTAAGTTTTCCAGGTTCAGAAATCTCTTGCAGCACTCGAAGCTTATGGGTTTTGTGATGAAGGCATTCAGATGCAGCACCTTTTGATAATGGTGGTGTGATCTATAGGACAATACTGCCTAAGAACTGCCTGCGGCAAGCGATGTCTTCAAGCAGAATTCTCTGTCCCTTAGTCTGATCTCTGTTGTAAAATGTAAGCTGATGGTATCATTCTCACCTTTAACCTCTCTTCTGAATGCAAATAGATGTTATCAGGTATGTCAAGCAAGTGTTGCTTAGTGCTTATGGGAACACCATGCTTTTGAATTTTATGTCCTGCATGGCAGTTATTTAAAAAGGTGTGCCGATGGAGCCGTAGATAATTTTTTTTTCCTATATTTTTTTTTCACAGAAAACACTGACTTCTACAGTCAGTGCAAAGTAGGAGTGTCGCAAAGGTTACGTAATTTTCAATTAGAGTGCGGTGTGCAGGAAAATATTTGCGGAAGGGGACATCACATTTCAGTTGTCTTGGGAGATTTACCTTGGTACTCAAAGCAATTGTCAGTAAATTAATCATCATTATTTTGCTTAAACCCTTGATGAATAGTCTGACTTTCAGCTGCCAGAACTCTGCCTCAGGGAACAGCTACACAGTTTCATAGTTAAATATTTACGTGGTACTATCACAAAGTAGGGATGCGGTGAGGAAATTACCCGAAATCCAGACAAACTGACTTGCTGGCTTCTGCCTTTCCCGAGGGGAGAGTCTGAAGCTCCAGCGTAGTGGTGGCAATAGGAGGCAATGGGAAAGGGAGAGCTCATAGGTGGAGAAGATGAGGAGAGAGGTGGCGAGAGAAAAGGTCTGTGAGAAAACATGTTGCTCTGACTGAACTGGAACCTTCTAAAATCAAAACCTTGAGCCAGATATGTACTTTTAAAAGATAATGTAAGACCTTTATTCTGTTCAATGTAGTGCATCAGAAATAATTCAGAGTAGAATGAAGATGAATGGTGGAAGAATGAAGATGCTTGTAAATATCAAGAAATAATAATTTAAAAAAATCACTAAAATTTTACAGTGTAACCTCTCAAATATTAAAAAAAAGCTCTGTATTTGATGCTTGTAAGCCAAATTTCAGTGCGATGAGAATTTTTACTGCACAGCTATAAACTCATGAAAACAAATTTTATAAAATAAATCCAAGAGGACTATAACCATACCAGGGTAAACAAAATACTTCAATAAAAAGTGCCTTAGAGTTGGAGCTGAAATTTACTGCAAATAGTAATTTAGTTTGACAGTGCAAGTATGTTGCAAGATAAAAAGAAAAAGAGTGAGCCAGATGGGAAGTGCTTAGCATAAAGGAAGGTCCAAGAGAGATATAAAGTCAGATAACTGGATTTCAACCTGGTTCAAATTAAAAAAAATAAAGGTGATAAATCTGTAACTTTTTCAATGTTTCTATGCAAACCTTCTAAGCGTGACAAAATGAAAGAAAGGTGCAGATAATACACACTGACCGAAACACCCTGCTCAGGAGAGAACAGAGGTCTGCTAGATGGCAGCAGTGATGTTAGTGTCATTTGGTATCTTCATGTTTTGAGTTGTTTTGTTGTTTTTTATTTCAAAATAAAATAAAATTAGACACCAGCATACTTATTGTGTGTGAAAGAAAGACATGCACATGTTCAGTTGTCCTCCCTTCTTTGGCAGAAGCGGAAACCAGGCAACATCCTCAACATGCAGCCCAGTTTGGAAGGCTTCAGGATGTGCTTGGGCAAAACAGGGACCAGACATACTTCTGGGGTTTTTTTGTTTATTTGTTTTTTTGGTTTTGTTTTTTTTTTTTTTGGTGGAAACAGATGCCTGATCAGGCTAAGCATCTGTTAAGACATGAGCTGCTAGGACTTTTGCTGATGGTAGGTGAGCCCTGCTTTGTTTTTTAGCTACTATACACAAGAGAAAATTAGTAACTAATGAATTGCAGAAAATTTTGACTGAAGATTTTTAGGACTTTATGTTGAGTATCATTTGAAACTACACTCCTTGCTCCTAGGAGAGAGCACCAGAGAGGGAAGGGGAAGGCAGCATTTTCTTTAGGGGTCCTGTAGAGAAGAGAAAGAAAAGTAGGAGGCAGAAAGAACCCTGAGGGCAAAGGAAAAAGGGCTTCCACTTGAATCTGTAGTTATTTACATGGCTATGCTTCTTTACAATGAGCTCACGTATGAAATCTACAGACAACGTGTATCACCTAGGTAAGAGTGCAAAAGCAGCAGCAAATGGCATTTTATGGTATGACACTGCTTTGTTTCTAACTGACTCTAAGACCTAATACTCATTAAAATATGCTTTTGTCACTTACAGAGTTCTGAGATTATCAAGCCTTTAGAGACCACTCAGGCAATTCTTAATACAAAATGTGATTGATTTCTGAGGGTTTTCCTCAGGTCTTTGGTACTCCCTGTTTACCCATGTTCTCCCATCCTGTCCAGACAGTAAGTACACCTCATTTGTTCCAGATAGGTAGTTGAATATGAAAACTAATAATTGCAGTCAGCAAAGCTGGCAGTGCAATTACATCTTGATATATATAATGTCAGGAAACTTGAGTGCATCTGAAGAAGCTGAGCTGCTGCAGTTAATCTACCATGTGTGGTGACTAATTCCTTTAGAGAACTGAAAGTGAAGTGAAAACCTTGCACTAGGACTTCAGTGAGAGCATTTTAGGTTTTGCCAAAATACTGATTCTGTGGGCAGTATAAAGTGTGAACAAAGACATAAGATTGCTTTTTTGCACACCTTTGACTTGGGAGGAATGATGATGTGGTTTTTTTTGTAGAACACTGATTGATGATCATGCCCTGTCCATGGACTGCAATGGGCAAGTAAGATAAATCACATAAGAAATCATGTTTTCATTGTATTTGTCCCAAGTCTGATTCTGTGACAATACATCAGTTTAAAGCATGTATTACTTCAAAGATATTTCTAGTTGCAACATCTTATTTATCCTCATAACTTTTTGAATGAGCATAAATTACCTGTAACATTGAAAGAAACCTGGGACAGTGGGGTGTTTCTGTTATTCTAGTACTGCTTTTTTGTTGTTCTTATGCCATATTTTTCACTGTGAATTGTGCCATTGAGTCGGTTAAACATTATTGAAATGAAAAATTGTACCCTGACATTCACTTTAATTAGAAAACGGGAGCTGAGATACAGTGGAAAGTGAAGGACCTTTGGATCATCATTCATACTATTGCAAGTACTGCCTCATGACATTTCTTTCACAACCTGATCAACGTGTGTCTTGGGAGTAGTAGGGCAAATTAATACATAGGAATTTTTTGGGGAGCCATGTTTTTCTGAGAGGTCACACTGTAATCTGGAGCATGGATTGATTTATGGATGGTGTGTACCCCTTTGCCTTTGGTGAAGTGGCTTACACAGTCCAGTGGCTTACACAGCACTTTTCCCTATCGTTGTTTACTCCTTTCTGGACAACAAGTACATCTCCTGTCAGTATTTCTTTTGCTGGCTGAAAAAAATTCTCTGCCCTTGTTAAGCAGATATATTTCCTTTCCCAGATGCAGCAGCACTACATGAAGAGACTCCCATCCTCTAATTTCCTCCTTCCATGGAAACTAAAATCCATTACTGTCTACCAGCATAGGTACTGATGAGACAACGACTTGAATTGTCTTTGCGAATCTGTTTTTGTTGATTTCAAGTTAAATTGGGTAAGGTAGTAACTATTTCGAGTGCCTGAAATAGATTAGGAAGTGTTCACCAAAGCAACCTTCATTAGCATCCATTAGAGAGCTGTTATGTCTAGTATGGAAATGGTGATGGTTAACTTGGAGGGGTCTGGGAGTGTCCTTCTTAAACCAGCACAGCACGGCTTAGGAGATAATATATATATGTATACATATGTGGGCTTCTCTGTGTGAATTATTTATGTGAGTTTCTCCTTTTAACCCAGTTCTTCAGCTGGACCTGCAGAAGATAAAGGGAGTGAGCCCCAGAGAGTGAGTTGCTCACTTGTACTTAGAGCATTCAGTTTCTCCTGACTGCCAACACTGATGAGTCATATGCAGATTTCATCTAAGTTGCTCACAACTTTGAAAAGAAAATCGTTGTTTATTCCAATGAGATATTTTTATCCTAAAATATCTGTTAAATAAAGCAGTATTGATAACTGTATGGGTAGGGGGTGATTATCTTTTAACTGGATGTTTTTAGCGGGGAGGGAATATTTTCACAGTTTTTGTCTTTCAGTAGTGGTAGCTGTTTTACAAGGTGGATAGCAGCTCTGTATACCAAAAATGTCTTACGGGGAAGAAAAAGGTAAAAAAATTGTAAGTGGTGCTAGAGTAGAATATGCTTATTTATTTGTTTATTTATATTTTGAGAGGTAAGAATAACTTACTCCAGTGTTGATGCTTCATACTGGTTTATTTGGTTTTAGATATTCTTTGTATCAAAAATATATTTTCTCTTTTACACAACGATACTTGGTGCTCTTTTATATTCATTGAGTGCTGTGTGCACCAGTGATCCAGGAGACTGATATATAGTTGAGTAGCATGTTGAATGCACAACATCTGTCACTACTCCTCTGCAACCTGAACATCCCTCAGAAACAGAGCATGCAGACTTGTTATAAACAGGTTGATTTCAGGAATTAAAGACATATTACTTGGGAATTAAAATACATATTTCACAATATAGAGAAATGTGTATGTTCTATAGATAATATACATGTATAAATGCTTTCCCAAAATGATTATTTTGTCTGTTTGCTTTTTTTTGCTTTTCTTTTTTTTAGATTTCGATTTCAAAACATGTACATTGGTTTTAAAAGTTTCATGAAAGGATTTCCTGGTTCTACTCAGAATCCACGAGGCATTCTAATTTCTTCTTGTGACAGAATACTTTTCAAATGGATGAATACAGGACAGCAAGAAAGGTGGGTCTGTTAAGAGTAGGAGAGCAAGTGCTCCAGCTAAGTACTTACAGTCATACCTTTTAATACTTAGCAACTTATAGGGCTGGCAGGTTTCAATATCTGAAATCCAAGAAAAGGTATGAATGGAATCTCTTGGTACTTTTTCACACATTAATTTTTTGCGCATTATTTAGAGCTACATTTAGAGTACTGTCAGAGAAAGGCTGGCTAAAGAACACTTTGATATTTCACTAAAATCATGAAGGTTAGCTGTGTTCGAATGGTGGTGCGAGCACATTGGGGAAGGTGGCACGGAATGGTGAAAAGTGAGCAATGTGGGGATGGCTCTTCTATGGGCTCTTCCAGCTGAGAGGATCAAAGCTTTGACGAAAGAAAGAGAGAAAATGAGCACATTTTATGTACCAAAGTCATGAGCAGAATGAGGACAAGGCTTGTTTTCCTAAGCTCCTGAAGTATCAGGACAGATAATTATTTGAGAGTTTCCTGGCTCAGGCTTTGGTGTTGACCTGTATCAGGCCTTCTTTTCACCTTTTTCCTCCTGTCTTGAGTAATCTCAGAGCACCGAGCCTGACAAGAGTTCAAGAAGCATTTGGACAGTGCTCTCACACACATGGTGTGATTCTTGGGGCTGTCCTGTGCAGGGCCAGGAGCTGGACTTTGATGATCACTGTGGGTCCCTTGCAACTCAGAATATTCTGTGATTCTGTGATCTTTAATATTCTGCAGGCTCGGACTCTGCAGCCTTTTGTTCTCTCCTAGCAACATGTCTGCATTTGATTTCCAGAAGCAGTTGACGTGTAACTCCTCACAGTCAGTATCTGCTGTTGTCCCTGTTTCTTCTTTAGGAGCACAGTACTATAGACTCTTCTAATGCTACTGTGCCTTTATTTATGCAATGTTCATGAGGACAGAACAAGTAAAAGTCTCCTCAGATGACAGAGGTGCTCTTTACAATACTCTTAAAATACTGAATTAAGACTGAAGCTTATAAAACAGACAAACTTTTCTGCTTATGTTGTCTGAATAGTTAAAGAGAATTTTCAGATAAAATCAGGTTGTTTATGGTGTTTAATTCTCACTTTGTGTTGTTTCATCATAACCTCTCTGTGTTGCATGGCTTCTTGAGTCCCAAGAGGTAGTTGGGTAATTTCACTAGGTTTGTTTTTTCTCACAGGACAAGAGGGAAATACAGTAAGGCATTGCTACTTGACTACTGTGTCACATTTTCTGTTGAATTTCATAGTTCAGAAGTTCTTCCCTGAACTGTTTTGATGATGTAAGTCATAATAAATTACACAGGCATTCTGTCAGCAAGATAAACTAATAAAAATGTAGAAAAGTAGGAAAGACATTGTGTCAACCTGTAGGGTTTTGTAACTCTTATCCTTCTACTTTCCATCCTGTATAATGTTTTGCTATTATTCTCATGTCTAGTAGCTAAATAACATATTATTGCTAAGGTTTAGTGTCCAGTGGTTTCACAGAGTGATTCCTTTTCCTTCAATGGACACCTTATGTTTGTATTGAAGGGCGGAGTTTGAAACCTCTAGAGGAGAAGGGTTTAAAAATGGGTTTGGAAATGTTCTATTTTCAAGTTCATATATTGCATTTTCTACAAGTTTCATACATGCTTCCTGCATCTAATTTAAAGTTGCTTTGGAAGGGAAAATATTTACTTATACATTTTACTTCTTGTTACCTTTACACAAAGTAAGTGCATTCCTGGCATAGGGAGAAGAACTGCGATAAGTTTTTCTCTTTGATCTCTTGCTATGGCCAGGACTGTCTCTTTGAGTATGTTAATAGCTCTTCAATTTAGCAAATAATTTGCTTAAACTGATAAAATTTCCTACAGGTGACTGAGTATAGAAGAAGATTGAGTTATTCCCCATGAAAGCAAAAAGTCTTGAAGAGCACTGCGCAGTGTTCAGGCAGATTTACTTATAATCTTGTGAGCATGCAGGTCTTTGATTTTTTTTCAAGAAAATGCTTTGATATTTTCACTGGCATCTTAAACATATGCCTGACATTTTGCCATTAAGAAGTAACAGAAAAAAGGAATTAAAAATGGAATAAAAGATCACTAGTGAGTGAAAGCTCATACATATATATCAAACAGCCATCACCTCAATGCTCACAAAGACAGAAACTTCCATTGCCATTGAGAAAACATTTCCAGCTTATAGGGAGACCTACAAAATATCCTCAAAGACTAATCTGGAAACTAAGCTTTCTGTCTGTATAATTCACAACCAGAAGAGTGAAATTATATGGGTACAAAATGCTTGTGGAAGAGGCTGCAGTTTATAACCCAGGCAGTTTAACTGCACAGAGCTCTGAATGGCCACACCTGGCAGAATGGAGGAGGTAGGGACTACAGAATGGGTTGAAATATTTTAGATGAGTTTTTCAGGAAAGAAAATACTGATGATATTTGAGTTAGAGCAATTGTTCTAACACGTACTTAGCCTGAAATTGGTTTGGTTAGACCTAAAGAGGAGCTTGTGTGCCTGAAAACTTTTCTATATTTTTTCACTTAAATCAAGTGGTGCAATGAAAATAATATTCTTCCATGAAAGACAACAACTATTTTTGGTATTGTACTTTTCTTGCAGTCTTGAAATGTCTGAGTTTTTGGGCCTACCTTTTTTTTTTTTTTTTTTTTTGGTACATGTGTTTGTCAAACGGAACAAACCCAATTCTGTTTATATCTTCTTTAATGATAACCACACAGACCATCCATCAGTTTGGATCCCTTACATTTAGCATATAGTCCGTCCATTTGAATCATTGTCATGAATTCCTACAATAAAGAATATTTCAAAGTATTTTCAGTATTTAAACTAATACTAAGCATATGCATCTGCTATGCAGAGTTCTCATTTTTAATCATTTGCTTATAAGAAATTAAATAAGGTTGCAGTAATATACCATATATAGCATAATTAAATATTACTGAAACATCTGTGACACAGCCTCAAAACAAAACCGTTCTTTTCTTGTTTTCTCACGACAGAGTCCCAGCAGGGGGCTCCCAGGTAACACAAAAATCTGTAGCAGTCTTCATACACACTTGGTGCCCGCACTTGGATGATAGCATGTATTTTAAAACTTCCTAGAATTTGAGTTAAATTACTCCGCAGAACAGTCTTTTTTTTTTTTTTGTTTTAGTTGCTGAACTCCTTGGGCTCATCTTGAAATGTTTCAGTGGGAATTGCTTTTCCTTGCATTCAAAGGTAGATGGTGAAAAGCTGAAATTTTTGCCGTAGGTCTTTTAAAAATCTGGCTGATACAGGTCTTGTGCCAGTTTAGGCTTAACTCTATCTAATATCCCAGAGAGATACCTTGGAATCCTCATGCACTTTGGTAATTCTCTGTAGATGGGTTAAATGTATACCCTGTATATCAAATTATATTAAGAGCAGAATTATCAGTCTCATGTAAACAAATAATTTAAAAAATGAAATATTGCTATAAATTTTCTAGAATCTTACAAAAAAAAAAAAAAGTGCTAATTTTATAGCTTTTTCATTTACTTCTTTAAGTGAAAGGCTCAACAATTGGAGACCTGTTAACAAGACAGGTAAGCCAGTAGCCAGCTCCATTTGAAATTATGCCAGCTGGAGTCAATGGAGTATTTCTTAGGAAATAATCTGACAATCTTTTATTCCCTCCCCTCTTTCCATATGAAAAAAGTCTGACTAGATATTTGTCAAAAGTATTTCTTCAGAAACACTTATTCAGGTATGGAAATATTTCTTTCAGAACAGTTCAGGACTAATAAAATAGAAATTGAGATTATTGTTTAACTGGACTCCAAAGGTGTATTCCACAGATGTTTTCTGACAGAAGAAAATAACAGTAAATGGGTTAGACATTATTAGATCTAAGTCCTTACCAATAAAATCTGTGCAACTTTTTCTTTCTGTCCCTTGACCAGGAGATATTAAAACTAATAAATACAGCATTGAAGATATATGGGTGATTTAACTGGGTGATTTAACTAGTGATTTTAACTGGGTAACTTTTAGGCCTTTATAAACCTGCTGAATATTAGCTCTCATTTTACTAAAAAATAGCTAGCCTTAAGATATATGGTCTTTTGCTTGTAAAAAGGCTCATCAACAAACCTGAGAACAAGTTTGAAACACCTGGTATCCGCTAATAAACCTCAAAATATTTACATAAATATAACAGGAACAGGACTGGAAGGAGATTTATGCTTCCAATATAGCCATTTGATCACACTGTCTCACATAGTTTACAAATCCATCTATCTAAAGACTATGAAAAATGCTGCATTTGCAGTCTCCTGTGACCATGGTCTCAGAGGTTGCTAGAGAGGCTCTTCTAAAAGAGACATCAGCAGCATGCATCAGAGCATCAGATAGTTAAACTTCCCAGGAACTGAGAGTTCCAAGAGTTTAAACTTCCCCAGGTTTCTTCTGCTTGTGCCGTGATACATGGGAGATGTCAGCTTACCCTTTGTGCATAACTTATCTTCTCAGACTATAAACTTCTCTGTCTGATATACACAACTGATGGTAGTATAAGAGGGCGTATATATTTCTTCTTGGGTGACTGGTGTCTCATTGAACTGAGCCTATTGTTATGCATGTGGCTTGGAAAAATTTGTTTTTGGCATTTTTTTGTGAATATGAAGAATTGGACACTTTGCATATGTGAAAACATACAGATTTGCAATAAGGAAGCACAAATAATTTGTATGTGTTTTGATTTGGTTTTAACTGTTTTTTCTAAGAGAAACTAAGAGTAATGAGTGTATATTCCTACTGACCTGACTCTAGAAAGCACCTGTGTGTGTTTTTTTCATTTGTGTGCTTGTGTTTTATTTAGTATTTTGGGTCTTATTTTGTGTATGTGTTTTCTGTTGCTGTTGTATCTGGGAGTTCGTTGTTTGCTTTTGTAATGGAATTTCAAGAATTGGAGGCAATGTTTCTGTCAGTGGGACATGTTGCTGGTACTGAGGCTGGAGACTGACTGCCGTGTTACTCTGACCTGTGGGCAGGTACCTCAGCTAAGATGAAACCCAGCCACTCTGGGTGTAGACAATGCTGTACCCAGGCTGGGGAAGCTGCAGCTGACGCTGCTGCCTGATGATTTACCCAGAGACTGAGGAATGGTTCACTGGCAGCTCAGACTCTCATGTAGGCCACTCCCATATACATTTACCTACTATAGGTTTTAGGTGCTAAATGATTTTCAAGTTGCTTTGTCCACACTTTGGCTCTTGCTTTAGGCTCTGAGTAACTCCAGGACTTCCGGTATTTCTAGATACTTCCTTGGAAGATCATGTCTAATTATATTTGTAATCCAAAACTACATGAATTGTATTTGAAGTACCTACCTCCCCCGTCTGCTGAGCTTGATTTCCCAGTCTAAGAAAATGAGGTCAGACTGACAGTTTAAGATGAGGTTGTATTACCAATGCTGTAACAATACTTAGTAATCTTACCTTATTAATAGCTTTATGAATTAAAGCATTTTATTTGTCATATATTTTGCCTCTTAAAATGAGGTCATTTTGTCCTGGCAGTTATACACCATGTATGTTGATACTACAGCAGAAGTGCCAAATACAAGAATGTACTACTGTATTTTATGGAGTAATTAATTTTATATTTTACATTTTATTATACTCAAGGGCTTGGCTATTATCTAGATCGTGAATTATCCTGCAGCTACTTTTAAGCCAGGCCAATGATATTTGAGAAGAAAGGCTAATCCTCTTTTTAAGTGGAGATATTTATAGAAGAGTGAGGGTTAAAGAGAAAATACATTGCCTGAAAACATTTTTAATGCATTATTATTTGCGTCTTTGCACTGTCCTCAAAATGTGGATTTTAATCTATCGTAAAATTACATATAAACACTGCATTTGATTGCTGTAGTGAATTAAATCAGTGCAGAGTTGCTCTTCACACTAATATCCTTGAACACGTCATACGGTACCAGCCAACCTTCTGTGTGCTGCAGCACAGAGCAGACATGGCCTGTTGGCTCTGCGCCTTGTGAGCAAGGGGATGTCTCTGGGCAGAGCAGCCCCCACAACCCAGCATCATTTATTAATTTCCCTTTTTCACTTTTATGTCGCTAGTAAACAAGCTGTACCAGCATTTGTTCAAGATTTCAGCAGTTTTCCAGGTAGTGTTTATTAGGCAAGTGCTTGTCTCTCTGACAGAACACCTAAATTAAGACTCCTCCCTCTTTTGCATCCAAGTGCATTTGGTTTGGAGCAGGTCTGGCAAAATATTTGCTGTCTCCCCTAGGACCTTAATTTACCTGCCTGATATAATTATTGCACATAAATGGTACAGATTGATCCCTCATCCCATGCCCCTCTGATTTTTGGCTGAACAACTGTTTCACTGATGTCATGAATCAACATCAATATAAATGAAATGAGAGTGAGGTTGGTTTTAAGCAGCTAAAGACTTATATTTTGTCCTTCAGTATTAATTGTTCTCAGCATGCTCAAAATTAATAGTAAGTTGGAAATCTGCAGCAAAGTCCAGATTTAACTACTATCCTTTAAAAATTTTTATCATTAGAGGGAATTTCTTTCTATTAAATGGCTTTTTGATGAACTTCAGGACCTGGAAAACACACATAATGTGGTATTGCACCAAATGTATGGTGATATGAAACATACTAGAATATATTAACGTATCAGGACTCAGCATAGATCTATTTTATGTACCTGTATATAGCCTTATATAAAAACACACACTAAATAATCTGTACTGCTAACAATATATTCCAGCTATATAAGTGAAATTGAAGTGGTTTTTAAAATGTTTTTGCCTTTTTCTTTCAAAAATACAAATAAGTGTTGTAACTGTATATGTCCATTTGATGCTCCTTGCAAAGTATAAGTGCCAAGAAATGTGTTAAAAATCTAGTATTTCAGGGAAAAAGCATATATTATGACATTATGCAAACTTAAGCACTAACTTCCAGAGTATGCAGGTAAGTATGTGCTGCTTCAGTGGTGTCTATCTAACTGGGCCCACTGAAACAGCAGGAGTTACGTGGCTCAGCTGTGAAAAGCTTGTGAGGATTTTTTTTCTGGTTACTCATTTATAATTATAAGCTTTTGCAGTGTGTAGAGGAGAAAGCTGAGCTAGTAAATACTGTAAATAAATAGGAGTTCCTATCTCATGTCATGCCTACCCCCTAAAAGCAAGTAAAGAAGGAATTACTTGTAAAAACTTGCCTATACTATTATTGGATGAAGTGATTCTTAGAGTGTGTATGTAAATTTATTTGAAATACCTCTTGATCAAAAGTACTTCAGTGCTATTCTCTGTCAATTAATTCTTTTTTCACTTGATTTTTGTCTTCCAATATGTTTGAGCCAACTATAATACTGTTATTTATACACATTAGGGATAAGCTCTGGTGTGACTGGAGTTCTTTTAAAAGTAAGACATAGTAAAAAAGACCTGAAGAACATTTTATTTAGAAGTGCAGTTTTGATGCAGATCAGGTTGACAGTGAAAGAGTAATAATTTCAAAGTGTTGGAAGACATTTGCACTTCTGATACGGGAGAAAAGGAGGACTTGCTCAGATTTAGCAGGTAGAACACAGTCTGTAAAATAGAGGATAAGAAAATCATCCAAAATCTATTTATACCAAGATGGCAAGAGGTGATGTGCTGCCTAGAAAACATGCAACCCATACTCTGCAGTGTCTTTCAGCTTTAAAATCAAACATTTGTTAAATATTGTCTAATAATTTTTAATTTTTCTTTGGATAGTATTAATGAGGTTAAATAGTTATTAAAAATATGAATATACTTAAATGGTTGACATACCATTTCAGTAATCTGAATTTGATCTAGAACCTGCTTGAGTTAAGTGGTCTTTGAAAAAAGCTTTGAAATAAGCTTTGGGCTTTGTGCTACAAAATGCTTATTTAGTTCTTCAAAGTGCTGTACTTGATAGCTGCAATCAATTACAGCATCTAAAGCTTGTGTTGAAATTCAAGCCTGTGAAGCCAGTTGTGACTCCACCAGACTGCTTATGTTCTTCAACTACTGATTACAAGAGCCAGTGCTTATATATTTAAAGCTGAGTCCATGTTTAGTACTTGTGTGTTTCTACTCGGTTTTTTTAATACACTTTCTATAGGGATCAATTCAACCTGAAGTGTTTCCTTGTCTTCCCTATGTATTATATGTTCCGTACGTTATGTATTAAAAACACTATGTTACATGGATTTAGAACCGAGATGGGTGAAATTGGAGGAAAAAGTTCTAAATCAAATACAGGGAATTGATAACTCAGTATATGGAGTTTAGAAATGGTTGCTCGGCACAGAGCTGTGCGTTTCTGCCATGTCTGCTGTACCCTGGGGGTACGAGGGGAAAGTTTGCTACACGTGCCACTGGAGGGAGTTCAGTCTGTGTGTGTCCTCTCCTCAGGAGTGAGGAGAGCACCTCTTAGGGGATGGACAGCAACTGGATTCACCCTGGCTGTTTCTGAGGCTACTTGTGCTAAAGGAAGAGAGCAAGGCCGTCTCTGAGTTACACATGGGACTTACCTGGCCTGGTGGCCAAGTAGGACCCTAGCTTTCTTCTTTTTCTTGCGTTTTCAGCCTTTCTTTTCAATTTGTGCTATTTATTAACTACCAATTTGCCACTTAAATTTATTGAGCCTGCCAGCTCCCTTTTGTGTTTGATGCTGATTCAAACCTTGGTGTTTTAGAAGTACTTCTGGTTTGCGCAGAGAAGCCCATAGGCACCTGGAGGTTTTCTGATTTACCTGCAGTTGTAAAGGTCTACATAAATGATGCCCTGTAAGTTTTAGGTGTTGTACTCACTTTTGTCTTAAATTTCCTCAGTTTCATCTATGTGCTTTCAGTTCTATAGTACTACAATGGTATCAGTCTCAGGTAATCTTAATCAAATGACGTTAAAGAATTATAAGATCCTGTGTTGATTGATACGTTTCATTTTGTATAATAAATGCGTGGCTAAAGTAGTAATGAGACTGCATGGAGTTACTTAAATGACCTGTAGATATGGCATTTAGGGACATAGTTTAGTGCTAGACGTGGCAGTGCAAGGTTAATGGTTGGACCTGACAATCTTAAAGGATTTTTCCAACCTAAACTATTCTATGATTCTGTGATCATCTTGCACCAGCCATGCCATGGCCTTAAAACTGGGTTACAGGCCAGGAAGAGGAGATGACAATAGGATTGACAGAGTGACACAGACAATTCAAACAGTCTGCAAGCAGCTGAAGGGACAAAGAAGACAATCTTTCTGCCTCAGGATCAATTTGCCATGTCCTTTTCCTCCTTTTTTTATCTTGAGCTAAAGGAATGCTTCTAGCAGTGCACTGCCTGTGATAAGGGGTCGTGTTGACTGCCCAGCAAGCACATATGCCTGTTTAAATGCCTGTTGGGAAGAGAGTTTGCAGCAGGTGCAGTGTGATCTATCGCAGGCTGAACAGGCATCCAAAATGTGCATCTGAACTGCTCCCCCCCCATCCCTACCCCTTCCTAATAGCTGTACATTGAAGAATTGTCTTCATTTGCCCATAAACCCTGATAATTGACCCCCCATGACCAAAATGTTTTGGGAAGTGGAAGAAATGATGAATAATTGCTTGACTTATTTTTGCCAAGTTCTTGTATATTTTTAGGGTTTAAAAATATAAAGGGAGTCCCAAATTGCTTCTTGTGAGTCTTAAAATGCTTACTGCTAAATCTCTTTCCATTGATATGTGGAAGAAATATTTTGTAGCATCTTCAAAATTATCATCTAATAAAATACTACTTTATAATTTGCTCTGTATTTTTTCTGTAGTGAAATAAAGTGTAGCTTTTTATTTCACTATATAGATGACATGGCTTTTTATTATTTGGAATAACTGCAGTCTTTTTTTTGGTTGGACCTGTTTAGTAACACAAGTAGGACAATCTATTATAGAGTACAAGTGTAAATAGGCTACTTGGTGCCATGATGGGTTGTCTTCAAAAGGACTCAATAACTGACTCTTTAAGGAAATCCATGAAGGTGTTTGAAGGAAAGCCAAAACTCCATAGTCCCAAACCATGGCAATGCAAAAGCAATCCACAAACTATTAAAATTTCACTGTTATAAAAGATGTAAACAACCGTTTAGCAAATTTCTTTAGTAACACTCCCAGCTATATTGCCAAAATTGAGGTAGTAAAAAGGCAAGTTTCCACTAAAATTTACTTTCAAGATTATACTAGAAACTAAACATTCTGCATTTAAATACAGCTCTTCTTGCATTCCACCTCTGGGATATGTTTCCATGAATATTGCATGAATAAGTGGTTAGTAAATCCAATGTTAAATTAATCAATTCTCATTTGTGAATTGGTTGGAGGTAGGTGAATTTGTCTGCCAGTGTTTGCATCACAGAACACTTCCTTTGTGGAAGGAGTGGTGAAATAAATCCTTATGTTGAAGACAAAGATTATTCTTCCCCTTGTCCTCTTGCAGTTGTAGCAGTGCCTAGCAAAGTGGCATCCTCTGCTGCAGCAGTATAAAAACGTGTGGTCTCAGTGAAACCGAAAGTTTTAGATGCTCCAAACCAGCTCTTCACATCCTGCCAGGATATGCTCAGTCCCCCTGCCTTGAAATAAAGAATTGCTCTAATGAAAGGTGGGTATGTGTCTGAACATCAGAAGGGAGAGAAATCTGTGTAAAGTTGTTTCTGAAGGTATGTTACACTCCTTAACAACCAACTGTTCTGAAGGATAAGCTCCTTCCAAGACACCACATGAAATTCTTCTGTTGTTTATTGTGAGGCAACGTCATGATAAGAGAACAGATGTCTCCAAAGCAACAAGGTGTCATTGTTCTGGTAGTGAAAATCTGAGAAGAATTAAGAGGTGGCATAAAATACTAGGAAAGGATGATTTAAATCAGAGCTTCCATTCCTGACATCATGACATAAGAATCTGAATAAGGAATTCGGTACAATAAATTATTAATGGTTCCTTAAATATCTCAAAGACACATTACATGTCTAGCATCTTACTTGGGAAAGGGGGAGAAAGGAGAAGAAAAAGAAGCAACAGTATGCATTGGTTTAAGAATGTAGAGCTTTGGGAGAGATTTCTAGAGAATCTTGCCTGAACAGGCAATAAGAGTAATGAGAGACACTGCTAGTGCCAGAAGGGTTAGAGCTAATGGGATCCAATCACTTGTTAAAAATGGGGAAGAAAAAAAAAAGAATAATCCAGTATTTTACCAGCTGTACTGGTACCAAGCTGGACTTGACTCATACACCAATCTCACAGTGCTGCAGGTTTGCACATTGACCCAAAGGGATTTTTTTCTTTCTTTTAGGAAGCAGGTGGCTATGCCACAGAAAATTGTAATAGCTGCTGGTGGGAGTACTTGATAGAAACTGAAGAAACACAGTCTTCAGGTACATAATAAATAACAGTGACACTCAACTTCCCTGGCACATTTGAAATGAAATTCAGTGGAAATACTACCACGGAGGTAATTGTGTGTGTAGTCCTTGGGTGAAAGGATGAAGGAGTTACTTGGTTAGTAATGTTACACATTTTTTACTACTGTGAACAATTAACAGAACCGGCTTTTGAAGCAAGAGACATAAGAACAATGCACAATTTTAGATGTCAGAAGGCTTAGGAATATTCTGTGTCTGCACAAGTTTATAGCATACATTGTTCTTTAAACTGTGGGGACATAGCAGCTGAAAATTACTGGAAGAAAATAGCTATAGGGATGTTGAGTTCATCATAGAAGTAATACAATAATGGAGACATACTGAAGTGATAATCCTTTGTTACATGACCTAAAACCAGTCCAGTGTGTGCATGTTTCCCTTGTTTATTCATCTGTAAAGCCAAATGGTTAACCTTGGTTTATTATTGATGCTGAACATTGTATCAATGACAAACTGCTGTGTACATGGGTGCAAGCAAACAGGTTATTTAGAGCTGTTATGATTGTTCCAATTTCTGTTTAAAGAAGCAAGTAAAATTTCATAACTGAGCCTGAACAGAAACATTAACTCTGGACTGAAAATAGAAAAGCTGTTTGGGGAACAGGAGGCATGAGGGAAAGGAAGCATTTAAATCATCCTTGAGATATGGTTTAAGGCCCTGACTAATTTGTGAGGAACTCAGACTCTGGTTGCAGCGTAATTGGTGTTGTCTTTCTTGTTCAAGTCATGCCAGGCCAATGCTCTGTCTTCAGCAAGGAAAATTAAACTCGCAGGTCACAATCCGTCTGAGAGGTTTGGTGATACTGTCTTCATGCTCTCTACTGCACAGAAGCTAAATCAAGGCAATATGCTGCAAAGTTTCTTTTCTACTTGTGAGACTAGATTGGAACTATGCTCAAATATCTAATAGGCAATGCTGAATTTTACCTAAAAACATTTTCTGCAGTGTTTTCTCATGTTTTGTTTCTTACAAGGCATGTATGTCATCTGGAATATGAAAAAATTGATGCTTACATAAGCTTAAGGTAACCTATAGGCTGGCAGAAGCATATTTATTACAATGAGGAATGTGACCACTCATAACCAGATGCAAGTTTAGTGCAATAATTGCCATCTGTTGTATGAAAAGTTTTTTAATGTATCTTAACTTCATTTTTTCTTCTGCTCATTTGTTATTTTTGTCTTTGGTTAGATCTTTCTTGTGGGATGAGGACACTACATGTATTTTCACCGGCAACTACAGGCCAAAGTCTGTTCACCAGATGTGTATAAACAGCTGCCTTGTCCTCGGAGAAAACATGGTGCCATCAGCTTGAGCTGTGAAAAAGACCTGACATCTCGGCATCTCTCTCTGCATGTTGTTGATGGCAACACAGTCAGCGTACACGGGCCCATCTGGCAATACTTGGCCATACTGCAGCCTGCAACCCTGCTGAATCCTTCTGGGCTGAGAAGATGGGGAAGCCCAGAAACCTGGGAGAGTTGGGAGGTTCCTCCTGTGGCAGTGTGCATTGAGGGCATGAAGCGGGGGTGATGGAGGAGAAGGGAATTGCACAGTACCACTCTGCAAGTGAGTGGAATATAGAGTGCCCTTTATATTAGTGTGGGGTTTTCTGCCTTGCTTTGTTTTGTTTGTTTTGTTTTCCTACACAAGCAGTGAGGTATTAACTTGCAGAGCTGCAGCCATTGCGGAACAGCTGCTTAACTATCCAAATGTGAATGGCTATTCAATCTTACGAACTAACAACCTCGCTACACGAAGGTGATCATCTTTGCTGTTGCAATGAAGGTTTGCCTGAGCACCTCTGAGAGAAAGAGCATGGGCATTATGCTCAGGCAAGGTCACAGCTTCTCAGCTGTGCTGCTGTTTTGTGGATGAAACATGAGGTAGGACGTGTAGCAGGTTCACCAGATGTGTCACAGCTCCTTTTGCTATTTCTGCAGAAGGCTGTTATTGATACCCGACGTATGCTGCGTGTGGAAGCACACCCATGGCATCATTTCAAGGTGTAGTTTATAGTGTGTATACAACTGCTTGTGAGGGAGTGCTTGGCTCTAACGCACATTCTGGCCACTGTGCAAATTCTGGAATATAAAAAAAATTTAGTTCCTGGCCTTAAAAAAGAAAAAAAGAAAAAAGGAAAAAAAGAAGGGAAATATTTTGAAAATTTTTCAGACCAGACCAAACAGTCCTCTCCTAAAAACTGTCCTGCAGGAGTCAGTTAAATTGAAAGGAACTGTATGAGGTCTGAAGGCAATGAGGAAGATGTACTCTTCAAATGCTGAAGTTCAGCAGATGATAATGACGGCCTTTGGTCCAACAGCTAATTCCTCATGGGTCCCTCATTTTCTTTTTCACAACGGAAGTAGCAGTTTTACTGTACCAGAACAGATCTGGCTGTACCAATATTAAAGTGTCTGTGTGGTTGTTGGTAGAAACTGATGCAATGCCTGGGAATCTGAAAAGTTCAAAACTAAACTCACAACTAGCAAAAATAATAGCTAGTTTTTAGAGCATCTTTTGTTTCTTGAGAAGCTTGAACTGATGGGTTGGAAGGCTTTCTTTGCATGGTTAGTGTTGTGTTTTAAAAGGTTATGTTTTTATAGGCAAAGAGGTCATTTTAAAATTCTATTTTCACCAAGCTCTAAGTTACACTTTCCCAAATATTGTTTTCATGTTGAATTGCTGCAACAGCTTGGTTTTTTTTCTAGTTCTATCTTAGGTACAATTTTGAGGTATTGTAGCTAGGTTTTATGATTTATTACTTCTTTTCTGATTAACTGAACTATGCTTTCAGGTTTACATTCTCCAAACATTATTTTCACTGTTGAATGATAACAATGATCAAAGGTTGTTTCAGGCAGGCAGTATTATTTCCAAGCAAAGCTACCTTAACTTCAAAAATAATACAGTAAGGGCCTACTCAGGCTCTGCAGCAATCTCAACATAATAAATAACTAGGCTTATTTTTAATTTTACAGTTGGGTACCTTATCATTAGATCGGGCCTGTTCAAACTTTAGGATACATTTTTATCTGCAGGGGTGAATGTGGTTTGCACTGTATGAAGTAGTTGTGGTGTGAAGAAGCAGTTATAAACCAAAGCAGATTAAAGAAAACCTATACTCAAGCATACAGATAATATTTAAATAATTTATGTAAATTTACAAATATCTCCTTTGTATTCCCTACCAAATGTTGGTCACATTTCTTCAAATGACTCCAAATTTCATTTCCCATTGTCCTAAAGAGCTGCTGGAGAAATTTTAGAAGGAAGGAAGTGTTTGTCTGAGCTATGATCGATTACCAGGTGAGAACCATAATAAAGAACTTTTTTTTAATAGTTTTAACATACTCAGAAGAGCTGAAAGAAAGAGGCATTGGGCTTTTTTAGCTATGGCTCTAGGTATTAAAGGTAGTGTTGCTGCTTTGTGGAAAATCCTTGTGTGTGTTGTGGTTGACTAAATGGAGTATGTGGCGACTCATACTGCAGCATTGAGAAACCAGGAAATAAGGATAGGAAGGTGGCATTGGTGCTACCTGCTGCACTTCTGCCAGCACAGACATACAGCTGATTAAAACACCCAACATACCGTAGGCCGTAAAGGACTGTCCCATCTGGATGGAGTCGAATCATTCGATTTTTCACTGTCACTCCATGGACAAATGATTTCTTGTCATTTTGGAAATATGTGTCCGGCACCCAGAGCTGGTCAGCCACTCTGTTGTCCAGAGTCAAGTTCAAAGGTATTCCAGAATAAGAGAGCCTTTTATCTCTCCAGGACTGCTGAAAGTACATGGTCAGGGTGTAGTCCTAGGGAAGAAACAAGAAAGGCTTTTTGTATTTTCATATTGATTAACTGACCAAAAGTTTTATTTTCAGATGAGTCTCAGTAACAGAGCATCAGTAGCAATAGGAAATTTAAGGATCATTAAGGCATTGTTGCCATTAGGCACAATCACAGGTCTTGGCTTGTTCATATTAGTGTCAAACTTGACACTACTCACCACTGGCAGTGACTGCACCAGGCTTTCAAAATCTCTTGGCCCAGAGGAAATACATGGCACATTTGGGTCTCCAGTCTGTGGATCAAACTTGGTTTCTATTTTTTTTTTAAGGTGAAAAGAGCAGTGTTTAGCTGACCTCAGCCAAATAGCATTGCCTAGCACTGAGGATATTCTTCTGATATTACCTCCCTTCATCCTGAAAGATTCCACCCACAATCCAGAAAGGCCTAGCCCTTCTCAGAAAGAACAAATACAACCTCAGAACATAATGGATAACTTCCCATTTCGCCTCGGCTGGAGTTGCCAGATGTAATGACTTTAGACAGCCTCTTGTATATGTCTTTCTGGGAAATTGGTGATTTTAAAGGTAGTCAATTTTTTTCAAGTGGAAAAGCCCATGTACTTTGTAGCTCATGGAGTTCTTAAAAGATGGTTAGAACAGCAGTATGTGGACTATTCATTTTCTCTTCCTCATCTCCTCCCCCAGCCCTATTTTCAAGTGACAGGTCACTTTGTCACACATTTTTTATTGTAGAAGTGCATCAACATCATAGCTGTTACTGAAAAAATTGGTCAGGAGTAAGATCTTCTTTTATGTGATAGAAAACCTTACCTCTGTCATTGTCACAAATCCTAGCCTGGACTCTCATTTTTGAAGAATCAGCGTAAAAGCTGTCTGATAAAATTTGCGCTATTCATCTTTAGCGGCTTAAGACTGTATCATCGCCAGGAAATCAAAGCAGAATTGTTATCCTTCAAAAAGACTTTCTACCTGAAATGTTCCATCCAACAGAGCTATAAACTATAGGTTTACCAGTGAAAGTTGTTAATAAAAATACTCTTCTTCCTCACCCTGGGCCTGTAGTTTATCTAGGATTTTTTTATGGATGAAATATCATGATTGATGATCAGTGGTTAAATACAATAGGACAATTACATCCACTGTGAGTGCAGATTTGCAAGGATTTCATAGATATGCGCTTTTTCAGGCCTGCAAGATGGTTGCTACCCACAACAGACATAAGAGGTTGTATGCTGAAGGTTTGTTCGTATGTTTTGCTGGCCTAGCTACCTAGTGGGAGGTCAGGACATCATTGCTTTCCAGGCCATGCTGGTCTGTGCTTTGCTGAGTAGGTGATTTAGTTTAAATAGTGGTACAAAGGAGCATGAACACCAAGGGGGTAAGTTTTTGAATGTACAACTTGAATAAAGTTGGGTTAGAAGCATCACTTAAAGAGAAGTCCGCCCTTAGTTCCTCTTACACATATACAAAGACCAGTTAGGGAATTGGATGAGAGAAAATGAAAATTGAAAAAACAAAACAAAAATCAACTGAAAATTGAAAAAACAAAACAAAAATCAACCAAACAAGAAAAAACAAAGCAAAACCCTCCACCCAACAGCACAAATACCCCTAAAGCCCCCACCACTATTCTGGTGCAGTTTCATATGTTGTATCTGTTTCCTAACCTGTCCTATTTCAAGCCTCTTTAGGCAGAAAAGCTTTCATAGATGGCTGAACCTCAGTGTTGCACCTGGTATCCTCTACATCTTCTGCCTGATCCAGCAGAGCCTAGGCAGTCTGCAGCATAGATGGAACAGAAATTCCAATTCTACATAATTATCTTTTTTCCTTCTTGCTTTTCTTTATATTTTCACTAGGCCTTAAGGCTGCTTTTGTGGAATTGTTGTGCTGTCCTCCAAAAAAAGCAAACAATTGAGAGTGGTGTCTATGTGATGGTTCTCAAAGCTCAGCCAAGAGAAAAATAGCCATGGTAAGCTACAAGAGATCTTACAGGATGTGATCAAGTGAAAGAAAAAGAAATTGTCTCTTGGCTATGACTACTAGAAGAAATTGAATTGCTATTTTTTGCATCATAGTCTGTTAAGGAATTCTGTTTCATCCAGCTGTGCTTTATATGAAATACTGCTGTTGGCAACACCACAGTAGAGAAAATGATCCTCTGGTCTGCAATCGTGCTATACTATGGAGAAGTACGTGGCAAGCCAGCAAGTGTTAATGAGGAAAAAAAATCTGAACTTCATCCTAAAGGAATCTCAGTGTTCCTTAACGGAGCAAATTATCTATCTTTTTCTTCCATTCCTCAGTATGTGGGGGTATTACTCATCCAATATTTTAATAAGAAAAATAGTCTGACGTCACGATTTTGAGAGTCCCTGTTGCATTAAGTTCATATTTTAAAAAGCATAGTTGAAGATTGTTTTAATGAAAAGCAAATTATATCTGCACTATAATAACCCAAATTTTATAGTTATAAACTTCCTAATTGTTTTTTAATGGAATACAACCTTGTCTTTCTTACCTCTCATCAGCAAAGTATAAAATCCTGGCAAGCCATATGGCTAGCCACATCTTGGAGGTTTTTGTATTATTTTTTATATTGTACAGTGGTGCGAGTGAAGTGGGGATTTAATGACTACTTGTCTTCTACCCTGTAAAATTTGCTGGGGATTTTGTGCTTTCAAGCTCTAGAGTATATGAATAATTTCTGAATCTGTCACATCTGTAGTGGTAACTGGCTGCAGAATTTTTTAGCTTTTTTATGAAAGCTTCCCAAGATCTCAAGCATCAGTCTAGATAAGAAAGTAAATCACACTGTGTTTAACTTTCATATTTAAAAATTTCTATTCATGAGTTTAAAAAGCAGGGCCCAATGTAAAATTAAAAAAGAGAATCTGTTTCTGCAGATAACTGTTCTTTCAGATTATTTTTTTTAAAAATAATTCACTTTTTATAAAAACACACCGAACATTTTGTTGCTGAACTGTGCTTTCCATAATTAAAAAAATCTGTACTTCTGCTAAAAAATCATGATATTTCAGTAGACTTAATAGTGCTGTTGATGCTTTCCAAAAGTTTCTCCTGTTATTTTCAGAACATAGTGAACCTTTAGAGTGGTAAATGTTTGAGCACCAGTGATAAAGCTGTTTTGCTGTGTATCTGGTCTAGCTTCCATTTTTGTTGTAACAAATTTTGATTGATTAGAATGGTATTTTTTTCTCTTGTAATTGTGCAAATTTCTTATTTCTTTGTATCAAACCTGGAATTTGTAAATGTGCGTATGCAGACCTGTAGTATAACTTGTAAGTAAATCTGTATCAATGCTTTAATAAGGTGGGTTAGGTTGCTAAGACAAATACTTAAATATGCTAGTCCTAGGTAAGAGAAACTAGTCTATTTTACTCAAAATTGCAAGTTATTTTCTAATCTGAATTTAAGCACCTCATAGATAAATACTGGCACCAAGCCTCACAGTTCATTTGAGGAATATAAATTTCTGAGCAAAGAAAATGAATGGACCACTGAAGCATATAGTACTTGAAGTCAGACGAACAATTTATACTTCCAGTTAGGAACAGACTGAAGAGTTACCATACAATAATAATTCCTTTTTTATTTCAGGTTTTTTTTTTGTTCCCTATTCTTTTTTTGGTGCAATACATATAGATAACGTAAGGGCAATAATGGATTTTTTCCTTTCCTGTTAAACCTCTGTAGATCTCTGAAATTAGAAGAGATACATTAAAATAGCTGAAGAATTTGGACTTGCTGGTAATTTCTACTCTGTGATTTACCAGTTCAGCACGGTAGAATATAATGTGGAATACACTGCTATATTATAATCTAACATTCTAGGAGACACCGAACTAATACTTCACCATGTTTATCAGCTAAATTATGGATTCTGTTGGAATAAAAGATGAGTTCACATCTGCTGTACTGGTAGTTGTTTTGTCTTTCACAAAGTCCAAATTTTAAGGAGAAAATAGGGAATCTTTCAACGTGCAGCATTCAGCTAGGTGGTCTAGAAGATCTTGTTTTTTCCTTTTTCCAAGGTGGCCTTAATCTAAGCTCTGTTATTATTTCATGTACTGAAAAGCAGTTTAGCATATTGTGATATATTTAAGTAGTAACTGAATATCAAAGCACACTCTGAATGTCCTAACAGCTAAAAATGAATATTGTGGATGCAATTATTAGCAAAAGTTAGCAAATTAAGTAGTATTTTGTGAATATTTAGCTACTCTAGGTCAACAGCATGTTAGCTCTATACATGAGTTTGCACGTGAAGGCACTGTGCAGCAAAGCGAATACATGGAGTGCAATTTCATACTTCTAATAGACAGAAGTGTATATTGGTAATTGTGGGATGCACACTGTACACCCAAACAAACTTAAATTTTATCCTTGGGAACCATCCACCAACCCAGTATCTCACAGAAAATGAGATGCAGTGAAATTCAGATACATTATAACTTAATCAAGACAAACGTAACTGAAACTGCAATTTAAAATTAAATATGGAGTGAAAATCAGAATATTAATATTGACCACAATAATACCATAAATATAGTAAAGCAATATATGTAAATCCTGCTGTGACTGCAAGCTCTTATTAATTGTGGAAGAGTATTTTCCGTATTTATCTGACACAAGAATAGGAAGGGCAGAGTTTTGAAAGAATGGTGAATGCTAAATTTGCAAATTATAAAAAAATCATACTCATTCCTATGTTGCAAGCAGGCTAGTGTATCAGAAGCAGCTGTTAGCTGTTCAGCAAGTTAGTTGCCCTACCTTGGAACTCCAAGGGAAGATCTATATCCTCACCTGCAAAAGAGCTGTTTTATGATAAGAGGATACAAATGGTAATGTGGGGCTTTGGGTGTGGAATTTTGGTTTTATGTTTGGAATTTGTGTGTGTGTTTTGTATTGGGGTGTTTTGCTTGTTTCTTTGTGGGGTGTTTTTGGTTCTCCCCCACCTCTTGCCTGCCCCTAGTGCTCAATTCCAGATACTGCACAAAAATTAGGGGAAAAAATTCTACCTGAAATTAAGGAGGAAGAATACACTGGTTCTACTCATGTTCTTTTCTAAGACTGTCAGGGGAGCTGGATCTCTTTATTAAGTCTGCAGTTCAGCTAAGCAAGGAAGCCAGGGAATTAGGGGGCAAAGTACTGAACCAATTGTGCTTGCCTTCCTTTCTAAGGACATAGTTCAGTGTTCCTGTTGTTGTTTTAAATGAAGACTGATGCAGCATATGTTACCCAGTTCTTCTATTCTACCCAAAGTAGTGGGAAGAAGGGAGAAGGAGCATGTACTCAAATTATTCAGTAGTCACTGGCCTGGTTCACAGGAGGCCATGGTTCTTGTGAACTACACTTCTGACAGGGAAAATGGAAGAGAAAGCTACATTGACTCCAGGACAATAGGATAAAAGCTTTCTATTTTCCATACAGAAGCTGTTTGGTTTTTTTTTAATGGGATCAGAATTTTCACACAGCAAACTGGAGTTTTGCAGAAATCACGTTTTCCATCAGAAAACTACAAATCATTTGTAGATGTGAGACTTCTGTAGGAGAAAAAGTTGTGTGAGGTCTTGTTAGGCCAAGTGCCAGGTCCTACACTTTGGTCAAACAGCCCCAGGCAGTGCAACAGGCTGGGGACAGAGTGGTTGGAAAGTGGCCCAGCAGAAATGGACCTGGTGGTGCTGGTTGACAGCAGCTGAATATGAGCCAGCGTGTGCCTCGGTGGCCAAGAAGGCCAATGGCATCATGGTTTGTATCAGGAATAGTGTGGCCAGCAGGATCAGGACAGTCATCATCCCCCTGTGCTCGACACTGGTGAGGCTGCACCTCGAGTGCTGTGTTCAGTTTTAAACCCCTTACTACAAGAAAGACACTGAGGTGCTGGAGCAAGTCCAGGGAAGGGCAACAGAGCTGGTGAAGTGTAAGTCACATGAGGAGCAGCTGAGGGAGCTGGGGGTGTTTAATCTGGAGAAAAGGAGCCTTGATGGGACCTTATTTCTCTCTACAACTACCTGAAAGGAAATTGTCAGTATTTTCCCCCAGGCAACCAGAAGCATGGAAAGAAGAAATGGCCTCAAGCTGTACCAGGGAGGTTCAGGTTGGACATCAGGAGGAATTTCTTCACAAAAAATTGTTTAACAATTGTCAAATATTGGAAAGGACTGCAAAATGAGGTGGTGGAGTCACCATCCCTGGAGGTGTTCAAGAAGCAACCAGATGTGGCACTTAGTGCCTTGGTCTAGTTGACAAGGTGGTGATCAGTCAAAGGTTGGACTTGATGATCTCAGAGGTCTTTTCCAACCTAAATGATTCTGTGACTTTTTTGTTTGATCCAGTTGTCAGTTCCAGTTACTAGTAAAGTGCCTTGCATTTCTGTTCAAATGTGCTGATAATTCTTCAGGTAAGTGTTTCATAAAACTTGTTGGCATTTATAACTTCCCAATTATGTACATGGCATCACAGTGTGTCTTACAGAAAGAAGCAAAGATCTAGCAGAAGTCCACACAGCTGTAATGATGATGCTCTTTCAAAGCACAGCCAAGAACAAGATTAGACTCATAATAATGTTGGAAGTGAAGGCATTACTGTATTGAGATCCAGTATTACTCCTTGCAGTCAAAGCAGAAGTCCCCTGAACTCCAATGAGTAAGAATTGCATCCAGGGTCTTCAGTCATTACTGGAAAAGCAAAGCAAAAAGCAAAACATTTCTCAGTTGCAACCATAAACTATGTATTTTGTTGCATATTGTTCAGTGTTTTAGTAATAATACTTAGCAGAAGCAGTAATAAATGCTTCTGACATTTAAATTGGTTGGTATGACAGTTGTGTTCAATTGGTTTTGTATTATTTAACATAGAGGAGGTTAAAATCCCAATTTTATCTTGTGTGTTCTGTTTTGCCTCTTGGAGAGAGAACTAAGGACTTCTATACATTAAAACAATAACCCGCTGCCTTGCCCTTTGCTGCTTTTTTTCCCTATTACTTGAACGTTGCTAACCTGAAAGGCTTGCATGTGCCATTTGCTCTTTGTATAGGAAGAAGAGAGATGATGTTACTAAATACCAATATGGACCTCTTTGATTAGAAGTGGACTTGCCAAAATTTAGCAGGAAAGTAAGGTAGCAGGTAAGGCAGGCTTACAGATGCGTTACTGTTATCCTCACTGCATGCTGGAAGCTCCTTTAAGAAAGGTGGAAAACTACTATCCATTCCCAGCTGCACTTAAAACTTCCAGCCACATAACCCACTGTCTGTGATAGCAGAGATACACCACTGTAACATTTTTCACAGTTCAAATTTAACACCATGTCTGTCTTAAGTGGCAATGTTAATTGCCAGGAAAAGTATCAGAACATGTCCGTGGTACGATTCATATTCCTGGAAAGACCAATGAACTGCTTTTAGTACCTGTAGGAAACAAGCAATGGTACCTATTCCCACGACATTTGACTTTGCTTTTGAAGCTGCCAGTCTTTTTTTTTTTTTTGTATGGAGGGTAATAATGTCATAAAGATGCATGGGGTGGGGGGTGGGGGGGTGGAGAACAGGAAAAATATGGCACAGGAGATATATACACTTAAGTAAGATGTCAATGTAATGAATGCTGGAGTAAAGGAATATAAGTGTAGTGGCATACACAGTAACTATACTCAATGTGTTTGTGTATTTTTACAGGCAACAGTGTCCTTGATACTTTGGCTCCAGTGAGGGCACTTGGGGTTTCAGAAAGAACAGCTGAAGAGGAAAAAAAGGGAAAGAAAATTTTCTTACTGCCAAGCAGCCCACAGACCAACATACGTTAATAAAAGCCTACATACATTTTTTAAGAGCAAATGTGGACAGCAGTACGAGAAAAACATGTTTCCTCTTAGACATTTCTCTCTGTGACACAGCTTAAAACAAGTTTCTGCTAAAACCCCCCAAACAAACCCAACTGGTCCACGTGGCCCATACCTGCCTACCTGTGTCTGAGGACTCCAGTTAATGCTCAAGACCAAGTATTGACAACTACAATGGAAAGTTATTCTAGGTATTACATGCTGCTTTGTGCTGAAGTCCAGAATATTTCAGCATCCTTCTCCTCTGAGTTTTACAAAAACTTGTCTGTTCATATGCAGGCATGAAAGGGAATGGTGGAATGACATTTGAGGACTGTGACCTCGTGCTCAGGAAGTGCTGTCCTCATCTGCTCTGCAAACAGGTGGAGAAAGCACTCCAAGGAAAAGAAATTCCAAGCTTTAACTGACATTCCAAAATATTTCATCCAGCTTGGAGATAAAGCATCAATACACAGGAGTAGGACTGGGCATTTGGGTGAAAACAGTACTTCCTACGTTTTTGTGTGGACTATACGGAGATGGCTCCTTACTGGCTGGAGGAATGACTCATGAGTTGGGCATAGATTAGCTCTGAGGGCCTATCACATGGAGTGTGATGTGAACACTAAAGCAAACTAAGCCAAAAATAGCTGGGAGGGTGCAGCATTTCCAAGTTCCCATTAAGGAAAAACATTGTGGAAGAGTGAAGAATTAATTAAACCCCACTTCCCTTGCTACCTATAAGCAAGATAATTGGAAAGCAGCCTGTTTTCTAACAATGGTTGTTGCTGAAGCACTTGATTATTTTTTTCCTTTGTAATTTCCTTCTAGCTCAGCAGGGGTGAACTACGAGACCATTACGAAGCGCACTGAATGTCTACGGAGGATGACACAGTGCTAAGAGCTCAGAAAAATTCCTTGTGGTCAATTCACTGCACGGTGCAGCAGGCAAAGCTGGACTGATTGCAGTCTTACGAGCAGATGGGAGAGGTTTGTTGACTTTTGTCTTGAACCCTATTGTATAAGCACTAACAGTACCAGAAATCTTACAGGAACTCGTCACAAAGTTAAAGAAAACACAAGAAAGTGAGTATCAGCAACGTAAAAATGGAGTCACAGGATGATGTAGCTGATCAAATGAAGTAAAAGAAAATCCCCACAAACCTTAATTCTGTGTTGTGCAGGGCCTTAAGCCAAACTTAAAAGTAAGAAATCAGAAGTAAAGACAGCCAACCGTACCTAGACTCTTTGGCTCCAGAAGAGGCTTAACAATTTAGGAGGAAAGATACATATATCTTAGTACGTGGTTGGGCTAACTTTATAAAAACAGCAACTGACTTTTTCTTTTTAATGCCTTTATATATATATATATATATAAAATTTAGTTTTTACTCATTTAGGAGCAAGATTTATTTCTATTTTATGGGTCTGGTAAGTGAAATCTATTTGATTCCTCCTGCCTGGTTCTCAGCTGTCATTCTACTATACCAATTTTTTTAGTTTTGAGCAAAGCAGATGGAGGTCAAAGTGACATGCGATGAGTCAGTGGCTCTACCTGGAATAGGAACAGTAATTACATAGCTGCTGCCAGATCTTTAGACTGGTGTATACCTTACTGGGGTTTTCTGGACCCAGAGATGGGTATTATGTTTTTTGTTTTTCATATCCCCAGAGACCTCCCTGAAGACATACATTTTTCATCAGGGCAGGCAGCAGTTTTGAAATGATTATCAGTTAACTCCTAATTACCTTTTGACCCATGTTGTATGCCTCTTCTTTTTACAATTAATGTAACTACAGAAGCCTTTCTTGTTGCCCTGTCTCTTTTTACTGTCAGGTCCAACTAGGATTTGAAGCAATATTTTTATGCCTCACAGAATCAACGACTCATTTACGTTGGAAGGATCTCAGTGAGATTGAGAGAGAATTCGAGACATGAAAGTCAGAGGCAGCCTTAGCTGCTCTCCTGAAATCCAGGGCTGTGAGCCTGCTTTTTGTCATTTTTTTCTCCTCTCAGATTCCTGAGGTTTACCATCTCATGGTCATTGCAGCTAAGGCTTCCTCTGACTTTCGTATCTCAGATAAATTTTTTCTTCTTGTAACTACAAGGTCTAGCAGATCATGCTTTCTTGTTGGCTTCTCAGTTACCAGGAAGTTGTCATCAGTGCATTCAAGAAGTCTTCTAGATTACCTGAGCCCTCCTGTATCATCCTTCTGGCAGATACAGCGGTGGTTAGTCTCCCATGAGGAACAGGACCTGTGCATGTGAGACTTGAAGCTTCCAGTTGTTGGAAGAAAAGTCTCATCTGCATTTTCTTCCTGGTCAGGAAGTCTATAGTAGAGACCCACTTACAACAAGGCTAAGCAATATTTGGCTGCTAATCTGGATCCAGAAACTGCTGTTTGGCTTGTGATCCATCCCAAGGCAGAGCTGCAAGTATGACAGCTGTTTTCTCACATAGAGGGCAGCTCCATTTCCTCTCTTTTCCAGCCAGTTGAACAGTAATTCTTGTTTCTGGTTTCCTTGCCAGTTCTGTTGCCTTGTTTCCTCCTCCTGTATGCTCCCTTCTGCGTTTTAGTTCACGGAGAGGCTTCTGTCTTAGCCTGGCAGTTCTGCTGGTGAAATTCTGGTCTCCTTGCATGACACGGTGGATTGTTCCTGGTTTTCTTTAAAATTCAGCCTCACCTCTTTCTGCTTGATGACTGCTTGCTGGGGAATTTTACTTAGCTATTACCCAAATAAGCCAAATTCTACTGTCCTCATGTCCTAACTCCACTGCTCACTGTCTCAGCTATCCTCCAGATCCTGAATTCTGTCATCTTGGGGTCACTGCAAACCAAATGTGCTGGAAATGCTTGCTTTTCATCTGGGATGTTTTTACAAAAGGTAGCTTGAGGAAAAGCTCTTCATGCGATTTCTCATGAGCTGCATAATTTAAATAACATTAAGCTGCTTACATGATAATCTGACATCATAGCTGACAGGTTTACAACACTGATGTAGACTTTCTATGGAAAATTTGCTTTTGGCTTTTGCAGGGAATCAGTTTGCCTTTAAATGCACATATTGTTGACGCTAAATCTTCAGAGCAGAATGCAGGGTATTTTTAGAGTGTTGATAATAAAGGACTTTGTTTTATTCTTATTTTACTAACAGCATAATCAAATAGATAACTGATGGCGCTGGCCAATTTAATATGATTAATCTGATTAAAACGCTACAAATCCAGTACTGTTGCCACTCTCATGGGAACCAACTTTTCAAAATATTGTATAGTACGTGCAGACATTTTAGGAGAAGAAAAAAAAAAACAAGCAAGAGCAAATAACTCATCAGTCAGTTGGAAAGCGTCTGATTAATACGCTTGAGTACTGATTAGGACATGGAGGTGCAGGCTCTCTTTCCTGCAAAATATGTAACTAGGGAGAACATGAGATTAGTAATTATTTGAAGAATTGAGTAGCTTAGTGCAGAAAATTGGGATTGGTGCCAATACACTGAAAATCTGGGAAAGTGTCTTCATGCAAATGACTTTATAAATAAAGCAAACCTCAAAATCAGTTTTATTTAATGCTTGGGGCAGTAAAACCTCTCTCTGAGACTGAAACTGAAGTTTCAGAAGGATTTCACCTCAGTGAAGCCCAAGACAGCTGCTACTTCCATCCCTTCCTGTGTAACTGCACACATTTGAGTAACTGGTTAGGAAGTGGAAAGAATCCAGGTTAGAGATGAACTTTGTCATTACTATTTTTGCATGGTGTTTTTTATTTAAGTAAATTCCTTGATCCGGTCTCCACCACCAATGGCTATCCAAGCATTGGTTCTGGGGCAGGAAAGGACAAATAAGGGTGAAGGAGGAAGGCAAAGTAGCTTTGCAGGGCAACTCGGAGCAGCTGTGAAACTATGGTTCTGGAGTGGGATTTACCGTCCCAAGAATGAGGCAGGAAAAACTACAGGACTTGTGAAAGATCCCAGAACACACATACTACTGTTCTCAGTCAAGGCAATTTTCATGTTTTCTAGTCAGAGGAGGCCAGGATGAACCAGAACGAGTTAGCAGTGTGGTGACAGGCGTGAGGCTACAGCAGAGACTGGGTTTAGTGGCTGTGTACAGCTGTTCTACAGTGTCAAGTCAGAGTGACAGAAGCAGCTCAGATCTATTGCCAGGGTTGCACCAACCTTTTTTAAATGACTGTGACACCCAAGCATCTAGCGGGTTGGCATCTAGTAACCTATCTGTTCTCTTATATTTGCTACGTAAGTTTATTAGTGTTTTCACAGTATTAAAATACCGCAGGAGCTCAGCAGCCAGTCAACTGCTTCAGTATTACCTCGCCTTTGTCTGCTCATTTATTAACTTGGGAAAAAAAGAAATATTAGCATCCACAATATTTGAAAAAGAAGCAAGGAAATCCACTCTTGACTCTTCAGCTTTCATTGGTTTGCTACAGCTTGCTACAGAATGTTGAGGTGCTGTTGTGAAGCTTGTTCAGCATGGTGACCTCTGAGAGGGGCAGATGGAGCCTTGCTGGCAGAAGCATGAGTTGGTTTGGAGAGTGAGTTCTTGTCAGTTTTGTTTTTTTTTTTTTCACGTGTTCCCATGCTTCTGAAATATTCATTTTTTGGTCCATCTTGAAAGGTCAGCAGAAGTACACGTAGCCGTTCTCTTGCACATAGCTTCACTTCCCTTGGTACTTTTTAGAGACAGCTGTGTCACACTATGAAGGATGAAGTTAAAACATCTAAAAAGAGACTCCTACATGATGATCACTGGTGCAGATGGCGTAAGTCTGGTGTCCTGAATTTACTGCAACTGATCCAATATATGCCAGAGGGACTACTGAGGGCTGAGGGATCCTAAATCCATGGGTTGTTGGCTAAGCAATGTTTTCTTCTGAAGCTTTAATTTCTGGAGTCATTGTAGAGCCTCAACTGGGTCAACTAAAAGTCCTCATGAATATTTTTTCCATTTAGAAACAAGCCAACAGCTTTTTGTTACTGGTAAGTTTTCACTGTTTCGCAAATTAGACAATTTCAGTCCAAGAGTGGAATGGAAATTCAGTGTGTTTTTAGGAGTGAAACAGGCATTTCAAATTGTTCCTAGGCATTTATTCCTTCTTCTACAAATATGACTGCTTTTCTGTTTCTTTTTCGTTATGCTTCAACTGTGCAGTAAGACTAATTTTCCACTTAAATAGACTTGTATTCAGCCAGAGAAGCCCTACATGCAGCTGGCCAAACTGTGAAGCCTAGGTCTGTGACACTATTGTTCAAAGCTAAGCGTAGTATTTTCTCACCTAAAGCCTTTTGTAGGACTGCTTTAACTCCTTTTACAGCTAATCATAGGTGCTGTTATCAGAGCAGTATGAAGTGTAGAGGTCCAGAAGGCTTGGCTTTTCTAAAGACAATGTTCATAAATGAGGTGTTTGTGGACACAAATGGAAACCAATGTCAGTGAAGCAGCACTTCTGCGGAGGAGTAAATTATGGGAGAGATGTAACTGTTTTCCTCTTGCCACCTACAAAAAGAGTCTGTGGCAAGAAGGGGATGATGGTGAGAAACTGAACAGGGGGAGTTCCTGGGACAGGAGGTCAGTTGTTCGGAAGTTTTGGTGCATGGCAGAGGTGACGAAGCCATGCCATTGTTCATGGTATGAACAACAATACAGATGATGGGAAGGTTTTTCTTCTTTGTGGTATTGGCGGTGAGTCTTGCTAATCTTCAGTATGATAAAATAGCTCTGCTGGTGACTTCTACTCAGAGGTAAGGCCTCACAGGCAATGAGACAAGTGAAGCTACAGCACAAAGTAGGATGCAGCACTACACCACACAGAAAGAAATCTTTGAAGCGATACGGCAAGTGCCTTCAGTTAAGGTTCCTGATGATACAGTGTAGGTGAAGTCAAGTATGGGTTTAGTAAAACGAACCTTTTTCCATATTTTGCCTGTTATTTGCCTTACTTAATCACATAAACCTTGATTAAGTAATTACAGAACCAGGGGGTTTGCATCAGTAGACACTGAATGCTTAGAGATAAACATGCTAGCTAGTCACAGGACTCTCCAGATGGGTATGTTTTATCCAAATGGATTTGTAGTTTTTAACTTATTTATAGCAGGAAAGGCTTTTAGATCTGTTAGGGTATAGTAATAAATTTACTGAGCTACAAAATAATTTATCCTTCTGCTCGCTTTCCGCTAATTACAACATCTTAAGGTATCTCAGGATAGTATGAACATCTGTTCCCGGAAGATTGACTTTTCTCAGACAATAATTATAGAGCTAATGAATGGAGTGGAGAATCGAGTTTAGGAAACCACAAGGGACAGCTCTGCCTTCCTTGGCTCTCACCTTAGAACATTCCTTTCACTAGACTGACTTTCTAACATACCCTACAGCAAACTTTCCAGATGCAATATTCCATTTTCTTTGGAAAAGGACAGAAAATCAGATAGTGTCTCTGGGACTTGAACACCTTGCTGTAACAGTTGGTGTTAGCAGATTATCAGAAGCAGATAGTCCTGCCTCCTTTTCCACCTACTCTGAACCCTAGAGCACAACACCAGAAACTAATCTCCAGCATTCACCAGTGTTGTCATGGGGAGCTATCCTATAGTTTTTCATAATTTGAGTGAAACAGATTACTCTTCTAGTATGCTTTTCAGTTTGCTATTTTTAGTGATAGAAGTGACACCTAATTTGCACTTGTTAAAACAGGCTTATGAAAGTGTGTTGTAAATAAAGCTTGGGAGGAATATAAATTAGCATGGTTCGGGGTAAAATAACTTCCCTTTTGTGGGTCAGAATGAAAATAATGTTGGGGAGAGATTGTTACACTTCTCTGTGCTGGAGGATTCTTGTACCTTTTTTATATAGTATTGGATGTTGGCTACAGTGGAGACAGGACTTTAAATGGACACCAAGTCTTAGACAGCGTGACAGCCCTCTTGCTCCAAGACAGCCAGATGAATGTTAACTCTTGGGTCTCTCCTAGATTACAGATGTGATAAAACAGACAAACAAATGGTGTATCCAGCAGTGAAATAGCTGCAGATGAGTTAGAGCTTTGTGGCTTCTGCAAGAAACATGTATATAGGTAATGTAATCCTACTGAGAATGTGTAGAGGACAGGATGGGATAATAGCTTGGTTTTGGCTGCAGCAAAACGAAATTCAGGAGGCTTAATAGGTAGTGTACGTGGTCTGCTGCAATGCTAGCTGCCACAGTTTTATGCCACGGATAATACTCTTATGTCTCAACTCCAGGGGAGCAACTAAGACAGCTTAGTCCCTGCCCAGCACTTGTTTTTTATCATACATCCTCTCCTGTATCACCAACCTGATGTTTGGTAAAAGCCTTTCTGTGATGGGGATATCTGTTATGTTAGTGTTCTATGTGAGAACAGTGTTTTTATTTCTCCCTTTTTGTATTTACAGGAATAATTCTTGTTCCTTAATCCTGATTTCAGTCAGTTTTTAATCGTATTCCTTCTTCAAATTCTGTCTGTAAAGACTACTTGTCATAAAGATACCTATTTCCTACAGTATCAACAGAGATTCAGCAGTAGGTGTCAGTTCAATATTGGGTGAACTGTTTAAATCTCTACCCAAGCCTTTTCCTTCTTCATTTCATGGCTAGTCAAAGTCTAGCAACTGAAAGGTAATCACTATGGTTACAGCATCCAGTTCTAGCAACAAATCCAAGATTTAAGTCTTAACGCTTGTAGCGAAATATATGTGTTTGAGACACCCCCAGACATTTGGGATCGTGTTTGCAAGTGTTAAAACAGACATTGACAGTTTGAGATAATTCCATTGCAATGCTTTGCTTGCAAGACAGTGGTCTGCTATTATAAGCGGATTGCTTACATAAGAGGTGAAAGAATACTTACTAGTTTAAAATGCAGCTCAAAGCAATATTGGGAATTTAAACTCAGAAATCTAAGATTTAATCACTGCCTGGTTTGAAGCCTGTGTCAACACTGTCAGCCAAAAGAAAGATTGAAACCTGGATCCTTCCCAGCTGCAAATATTATGAAGACATCACTCTGAGCCACTTTTAGGTCTTACAAGAGCTATGGACATTATGAAGCACCAGGGTTTTACAATCCTACAGCAGATGACTTTATGGCCCGGTGGTTGATATTTCATATGCTGAGGTCCCTCACCCCAATTAGTAACTAATTTCAATCCATCTGTTTACAGATGGCAGAAAATGGCTGATCTACCACAGTTCTCTCTAATAGATAGGTATCCATCCATCAGCCAAAATAACAACCCAAGAGGAGAACTGCGCAAAGAAGGGATATTTGTTGAGATGACATCACTGCCTGAGTACTGTTAGTGCAGTACCAGTGGCTCTTCTCAGAGACAAGTCTAATGGGAAAATCTAGACAAACAATGCTTTTAAGATGGCAATTGTCTCTTCTGACTGTGGCTCAGGCATAGGAATGAATCTGGATAGAGAGTGTCTAATCTGGACCATGCTATACTTCAGGTCAATACAGGATTGTGCTTTTTGCTTAATGGATGGGAAAAAAGGTGTAGAGCAAAGAAGGGATTGAATTTCTAATATGACTGCTAACCATGACTGCTAACCATGACAATGATTATGACAATGTGGGTTTTGTTATTGAACTCTCAGAATGGCACTACTTGCTAATCTCAAAGGGCTCATTATCCTATAAATTTTCATAATATCTAACAGTATATGTGTTCATTCTGGAGAAAAGAAGGCTTTGGGATGACACGATTGTAGCCTTCAGTATCTGGAGGGAGCCTACAAGGAAGATGAAGAGAGGCTTTTTACAACGGTATGTAGTGACAGGACAAGGGGGAATGGCTTCAAATGGAAAGAAAGTTAAGTTTAGATTAGATATTATGAAAAGAGTCTTTAGTGTGAGGCTGGTGAAGTACTGGAACAGCTTGTCCAGAGAGGCTGTGGATGCCCCATCTCTGGCAGTGTTCAAGGCAAGGCTGGATGGGGCTTTGAGCAACCTGTACTAGTTAAAGGTGTTCCCACCCAATCCAGGGGTGCTGGAATTAGATGGTCTTTGAGGTCCCTTCCAACCCAAGCCATTCTATGGTTTTATGACTTATTCTCCAGTACTCTTTCATAATGAAGTATAAAACGAATTAGAATTTTTAATCAAATCTTTAAGCAAATCCCATTCAGTTGTAAATAGCACACTGTACTTTTTCATTTGATATATGACTTTTTCAACTTTAGGATACTGGTTTTTGAGTCTTTGAGGAAACTGAAATCTTATATAATGTTTAACCGCAAGTAACTTCTAAATTTAGTGACTCATCTTAATTGTGGTTTATTTTTGTCCTGAATCTATTAAATATAATATTAGATGTAGAATATTCTCTAGCAAGTCTTTGAACTTTATAATTAAGTCAACTGTATCACAACCAGCTAGTACATATTTACCATGAGATTTGTTTGTTTGTTTGTTTTGGTATATGAATTAGGATGTGGCAGCTGCTGCTGCTCTCACTTGACTTTTAGATTGAGGATGTTTGAAAGGATGAATTTTTTCAGATTAGGTTTTATTTGTATCTGAGGTCTGAGATTAACTGATAACTCCTTTTACTACCCTGGAGTTTTTTTGGTTTGTTTTGCTTAGAGGAATTAAGAATTATGTAAATTGTGTGGGGTTGTTTTTTGGTTTTTTTTTTTAACACCATAAGGGATAAAATTAGAAACAGCTGGTGATGAAATAAAATGCAACATATGCTTAGCAATTGTAGCTCAGTGTCACTTCTTGTTTATTCTATGACTGGTTCCCTAGATAAAAGAAATCTGGTGGACCTCAGCTACCTAATGTTCAGTAAAACAGCTTTGATTACATGATGTAAATGGAAGAAGATGGGAATTAGAACAAAAGAAGTGTCATGGTTTAACCCCAGCTGGCAACTAAGCACCATACAGCCACTTGCTTGCTCTCCCACTCCTCCCAGCAGGATGGGGGCAAGAGAACTGGAAGGGTAAAAGTGAGAAAACTCACGGGCTGAGATAAGAACAGTTTAATACTGGAGATAAAATAGTATTAGTAATGAAATCATAGTGAAAATCAAAATCACAGAGAGAGAGAGAGATAAAACACAAGGAAGACAAGTGATGAAAACGAAAGCAATTGCTCAGCACTAGTTGGCCATTGCTCAGCCAGGGTCTCAGCAGTGGCACCCCGGCCACTTCTGCCCTAGTTCATTGCTGAGCACGGCACCATGCGGTATGGAATATCCCTTAGGTCAGCTGGGGTCAGCTGTCCTGGCTGCGCCGCCTCCCAACTCCTTGTGCACCCCCTGCCTCCTCACTGGTGGCATGGTAGGAGGAGCAGAGGCGGCCCTGCCTCTCTGTAAGCACTGCTCAGCAATAACGAGAACATCCCTGCGTCATCGGCACCGTAGCCAGCACAAACCCAAAACACAGCCCCATACTGTGCCAGCTGCAAAGAGAATTAACTCTACTCCAGCCAAACACAGAAAAAACAGCAGAGTGGTTAAGATCCTGGATAAAAGGGGCCGTGCCAGTACGGTATGGTGAACACAGAACTAACATGCCAACAGAGATTACAGGTGGAAATACTCGAAGGATGAGATTTGGGACTAATTTTTATTTTCTCTTATACTTTTTCTGCCACTAGAAAAATCAAAATGTATCAGTGAAATTTGCAGCTGATATTAAAGTAAGGAGCCACTGTTAATATCTGAGAGTATCAGAATATCACAACAATCATCTTGAGTGCTGGGGTAGTAGAAGTGGGATTATATTCGATACTGAAAAGTCAACGAGACCAATTTTAAGGTTTTATTTTATAAGATGAGACCTTGTTGGGGAATGGGATGAAAAAAAAGATTAAAGAGATGAATACTTATCTATCTGATACGTCACTTGAGCATCACGGAATAGCAGCATCAGACGGAAGCATGAGGTGTTTGGGGTTTATTGTTTGGAAGGGGGGGGTTGGCTTTTTTTTTTAGGTCAGCAGACAAATGGAAAGTTGAAAGAATTTTGGTTCACCCAAAAGTAAATACTTAATGAAAGTTCCGCTAAAATGTTTTTGATCAAATGACACCTCATATTTGTTTTGTTTTGCTTTTTTTAAACTACTTTATTAAATAATTAAGTATAGATGAATATACTATAAAAATAAAATCTTAAAAATCAATGTATCACGCTGTTGACACTGTATTTTTTAACACTGGAGAGGTCAAAAGACTTCATAAATTGTGAGAAGAACTAATGAATAATTTTTAAAGAAGTATTTCTGTTCTGAAAGCCCTCCCCAAAGTTCCACTTAAATGATTCAAAGTGTGTGGGTGTTCAGACTCTTTCTAAGCTACACCTACCATTTTTTATATGAATTACAGAATCACAAAAGTTGGAGGGAAGCTCCAGAAAACCTCCTCCAGCTCACAGCATATCCAATGAGATCAGGCTTCTTGGGGTCTCATGCACTTGAGTTTTGAGTATCTCCAAGGATGGAAACTCCACAACCTCCCTGGTCAACCTGTTCCGGTGTTTCATCATCCTAGCAGGGAAAATCTTCATTCTTATGTTCAGTCAGATTGTCTCACATGCCAACTTTTGTCCCTTGTCACTCATCTAAGCCCTATGACATGTGTAAGTTAAATACAGAAAAGCTCATTTACTAAACTAAAAATTTCATTAGAGCTGATTATGATTGTTAATGATATTGCACAATGATACTGACTTTTAAATTCTTCTTATATATTCCTTCATGATGTTTTAACATTCGTTTTTGAACAGGAAATTTCTCATTGATTTAAAGCATGTTAAAGTAGAATTACACGTGACAACATAAAATAACATATGGTTAAAAGTTTCAACTCTGTTGTAATTATCTGTAATTTTTGCGCCAATGAGTTTATCTTTGAATTTTTGGCTGAAATGCTTGGTTTTAAACATGTACACAAGAAAACCAAGTAGATCAAAGGGCTTCTGTAACTTGCTAAATTTTCTTCACTTGCAGGTGAAGGAAAAGTTCTCACAGATGTGTTGGGTTGGTGATCTTAAACCCTGTACTGGTGGGGAAAATCTGTCTCCCATTCAGGTGTAGGTAATCCAGGAAATTACTTTCATTCACATATGATATTTTCTGAGGTAATCTCCTGCATTATTTTTACCCTGTAATATTCTAGTAGTAGCACCTGTGCGCATCTATGTTATTTTTCTTTTTAACTTAAAGTGTTTCGGAAAAATACTGAGAATTAATTTTTTTTTAGCCATGAAATGCTGTCATGTCTCAGCAGAAAAATGACAGAAATGGAGCTCATGAAGAATTAATCTAGATCATTTTACTGTGATTGAATTCTTATTAGTGAAGAAGAAAATAATAGTGAGAGCTTTGAGTCACTTTGAGTAACAGCTATTAAAAGTCAGATGTGTTTTACTTTGTTTTATATTCTTGTCAAATTCCCAAGAGTGAAGAAAACTGAGGGATGAGGAGGAAAGGAAAGAAAAGCAACCTTTGTAGTATACTTTTACCAACGGAATGTTGGGAATAAAATTCTGTATTTGCTTATAGAGATGCACAAGTGATTTGCAAATATATTGAGCATTTTCTTTAGCTGGTGTATGCAAATAATATTTCTTTCTGGCCACTGTACATTGTATAAAGGAATAAGGGTGTAGCTCAAATAGTAAGCCTACAGGAATGCTTCAGTGTGTATCTTGGCGTAAGAATTGGCTTCCAGATAAGCCATCTGTAATCATCTGCAAGCTTAGATACAGGAAGATCTGACATTTGATTTCAGAATACTAGTTCATTTCCCTTTCTTTACTCTAAGGTATATCATATTTCTTTAATAAAAAAGAACCATTTCCCTAACAGAAGACACTGATATTACGATAAAAGAGCATAAAAGAAGCCATAAGGACTAAGACAGTGTTTGCATTAATTTCTCATCTGTTTGTAAGTATTATTTAATATGAATTTTTACTTTGATGTGGCTGTTTTGTGTGGCTATGATAAATAAGATACTTCCTATTCAAGCCACAGTGCTCCTGGCTCTCTTCATCTTCTGAGCGTATGCTGTAAAGCCACTGAGGAATCAAAATAAAACTGAAGCCTGTACAAATTCTGAACACAGTGCATCCTGCCTCTTGAATTTGTCTGTAAACACTGCTTTGGTTAGGTCAACAGACAGCCTGGCTGTTGCCCAGGCTTACAGAGCTTCTTCAGCCAGTCTGCAAAGAAATGCTACAGAGGGGTGTGGTGGTTAAGGCAATACAACATTTGTATGGGGACAAAGAGAAAGTAAAATGGCCAGTGGAGATGCTGGGACAGAGGAAGACAGTGTTGAAGAAAAAAAGACCTTATTTCAGCCCTGGGAAAATCTGGAAGAAGAAATTACAGGAGAAAATCAGAAGCTTTACTGTAAATTTATCACGGTGTTAGTGTCATACAATAATTGTTTCTGAGACTCTTGATTTTTATACATTGAAGAATAAAAGATTTTTATACAAGAACCTCACAAGCTCTTACAATTGGATTGCCTGAACTTTGACACTAGTTTTCTCAGGTACTTTCTGTAACTTTTTGTTTGCAGTGTTCTCTCAGCAAGAATATTCATCCTTGATTTAGAACAAAGCTTTTGTCTGCTGCCATTCAATCGTAAGTTACTGAGCATGCCATTCCTTTGTTTCCTTAACTGAATTTAGAGGCAGTGGGACCTGGGTCCAGGGCCTTTTCTTGAAGGGAGGCAGTGTTTTTGATGGGTAAGTAAGTACATATATCTTTACAATCTTAGCCACGCCCAGCACAATGGGGCTAGAGGTCTATCTAACACACACTATGAAGGTTTGTAACATACATTCCAAAGTGGGAAGACGTAGGTAATATAGCCAGGAGCAAACCCAGAAAATCGTAAGACAGTAACATGGGATTCACAGAGCTCCTTAAGCAATGAAACGCAGACTACCAGCTTTCCACAGAAAAAATGGTAGAGGCACATGTTGACTGCCTTTGGAAATAAATGCTCTTTTCTGAAAAAAGCATTAATTTATAATGGCTGGTAGTATCAGCTGCAGGCAACCTCCCTGATCTCATAAAGACTACTCCTACATTTCACAGATGCTGAAATCTTAATCTGGTTTTTGATGCCAGCCTGGATCAATGCTTTAATGAAAGAAACATAAAATCCATCCTTTAGCTGCTGCTCTCCTCTGTGAGTGGCCACGTGTGATTTTTTCTCTTACAATGATGAGATAATTTTGAAAACGTTTGTTGAGATACAAAATAGGTAGACTTTTTTGGGGGACATTAATGGAGAATTCAACACTATGATTATACATGCTAGCCACTTGACCATTCTTCTGAGTTTTCTTTATGTGCTTCTACTTCTCTAGCAAGTTAAGTAAATCAGCATTTAATTGCTATTTTTGTTCATACATATCAAACTTTCAAACCCCTACTTTGCAATTGAAGGAGGGTTAAGTAGCCCACCCTAAAGTTTAAATACCCTCATTAGTATGAGGTTCACTAGCTATCAAGTATTACTGAATAATGATCCCATCAAGAAAACTTGTAGTATTACAAAGCAAAAGAAGGAGAATTTTCTGAATGTTTTGCTCGCAAGAACTTACATGTTAACGAGCGCAAACTTATGTCTGACAAGGACCTTTAAAGGAAATAGAAGAATCATATTAAATTCAGATATATGCTTTTGATGTCTGTTTTGCTGTATTTCTGGTAAATTAAAAAATCAGTGCATACCACTTTGACTATTCCGTTAACCTGAATTTTGAAGCAATTGGCCTGAATTTCTGCAATTGTTTCTGTTTTTGTTACTTGCTTATTATGTACCACATAATTGGTTTTCATTCCTTCGTAAAACGGATGTCTTTTATGTAACGAAGTTTACTTGTGAACTGACTAGTTTTGAACATACTAGAGGAATATGCCCATTATCCTGCAGGTGAAAGTTTCAAATTACCTTCGATCATGGGAGTGTGTTTACAAAGACAGTATTTAGATGGGCTTTGTTTTGGAGTAAAACGGTGTTTCAGCCCCTGCAACAGCCAACCATATTAGTTCCACCACGGTTTAGGATTTTAACCTAAAACATGCTTCAAATACTAAAAATGTGCCTTTTTATGAGTGCATCACACATGAAGAACAAGAAAATTCTCAACATTTTCTCAGTACATTAAAAAACATACTTGCCAGAACTATTCATGCAATGGTTATCAGAATTACTACCAAGATAGACTTTAAAAAAATCTTTTTTGATACTAAGATTTTTATTTTGTCTGAATTCCTTTTCTTTCATTTTTCCTTCCAAATTCCTCTCTTATAGGATAGTCTGTTTTTCCATTTTAGCCTTTTACTATGTGAATATAAAAATATTCCTTTATCATAGGAATAACTGTCAACTGATTACAGAAAAGACTAATATGAAAGGCTGTGCCAAGTTCATTTACATAATTTGTTTTGTAATGGCCTTTATATAGGGTGTTTTAGAAGATGAAGGATGAAGTAACCCTACAGAGAAATGATGCAGCATGAGCTAGTGGCAAAATCCATTTGTGGTCTGGAAAGCAGGGTGAGCAACAGGGTGCCCATGACCCTCAGGCAGGTCTCTGCAGCTCTGCTGTTGACAGTGGATACAACAGGACACTGTGATCTGGGGGAAGGCATGCTGTAGGATTACTCTGTGAAAAATCCTTGGTACAGGGGCATGACCCCAGCCTGTTTTTCTACCCTTCTAGATCACCTCCAAACATGTTTCCACCTAATCATGGTGAGGGCAGCAGACTCAGGCTTGGAGTTCATTTTTGTGAGTAGACTTGAGTATTTTCATGTTTTGATCAGCAGAGGATAGGAAAACATATTTATATTTGACAATCACCATAAATAATGGAAGCAGATTATTTGAACTGAACAAGTAATTCAATTTGTGGTTTTCCGGGAGGAAGTGAATCATTGCTTTCATGTTTTTTAGGTCCTCCTATGGCATCTGAGGAGTCCCAAAGTCATCTGTGTTTTACAGTATTTCAGAGCTCTTGGGAAGGGTTCTAACTTTTCTTTAACAACACACGAATTACTTGGTGAATAATATTTTCTTTTGGTTTATGACTGGACTTTGTCTTAAGTAACAATGTTTAAAATAATGTAGTAAATGTTGGCCTTTTGTTTTCTCTTCTTGTGCTTTTCCTGCTTTGGCATGTCCCCCATTTATTCTTCCTCTTCTGTCATTTCTAGCCAGATTCAATTAATAAAAACATGCCCAAGACATCTATCTCTACATCATGTTTTTTTCTCCTAGTCTTGCTGAGTTTATATCAAGCTATTTCTCGGTGTGCTCCTTCAGGGATTTCTTGGTCAGCTGTCTGAGAGTCACAGAAATCGTGTGGGAATTTCTCCTTCACTTTGATCCTAACAAATGCTAGGGTGGTGCTGGGCGAGAAATGCTTTCTGAAACTCAGGGACAGGAATACACACTTCTCCTAGAAGTTCAGAACATTAAAACCATCTTGTGTTGACACTGGTCAATACAGAAGTAGCTGTCGTTTAAGTTTTTTTTATGTTAAAGCCTAAGAGTATAATTATACTTGCCATAGTGAACTGTTCTTTCACGTTCAGTACTTACCAGCTTGCTTTATTGTTTTTAGTTTGCATTTAATTATCATCAGCCTCTGGTGTCACTAGGACAAACTGTCTCTTCAACTACATGGCAGAAGAATTCTGTGATTTTCTATTTTCCTGTCTTGTGTATCTTCAGCAACCCACCAAGGAAAGAACATTTTTGTTCACTTGTTTGTCCACTGTATGTAGACCACAAACAGTGTGATTAAAATCCTGTGTCTGTGTAGGTGAGGGAAAGAGGCTTGAATTAGGAAAGAGTTATGTAGCCATCTAAGATGAAGCATCACTGTAAACAGACAAATAAGTAAAAAGCAGCTCTGTTATGTCTGTTTGAGAATAATACTTATTACCACATCTGTATGAGATTCAGCAAATTCGCACTACATGTAGGTTCTGGTCCAAGGACTGGTATGCAAGGAGAAAGAAACTTCTAATACGGACAAGAACTGCGAAGATGTTTTCTGCTCTCTTCCCTGCCGCATGCCTGTAGTAGGGACAGGTACTGGTCCTTTGTGGGAAACCAAGATGTAGGAGCAACAGAACCTTGTGTTAGCACATGGTTCACTTCATCGTGAGCACACACATCACTTCCTGAGCACGTGCCTCCCAGAAGGAAAATCAGACACGCCAAGTACTTCCTTAGTGAGGTTTCAATGAGTGTTAATTGATTTAGGGCATGCTTCTCTTAAATAAGTGTTGGGTTAACTAAGTGTTGTGCTGCCTAAACTCTTAGTAGTTTCCTTGAAAGAATAAACTTAAGCCCTTGAATAAACAAGTACACAAAAAAGGAGTTTAGAAAGGATGATCTTTAGAACCAGGTCACAAAGTCTGAAGGACTACATGGCACTGTAAGACTTTTACAAATGTCTTTTGTAAAATAGGTCACCTGTCCCGCTGAGTGGTGGCAGATGTTAAAACAACTGCTGTGTAAATGAACTCTGCTCTGTGCTAAAGAGCTACCTACAGAGATTTGAGTCAAAACCTTGTGATAAAATTCTTTGAAATGGGTTCAAAAATACTGTGCCATGCAAATGGGAAAATAATTAAAAAAAAAAAAGAAAAATAGACACAAATATTAATTTGGCACCCATGAATGAATGCTATTAATTTGTCTGTTTTACAGAATATGACACTGTTAGTACTTTGATTAGCATTTTTTAGTTTAGATTGCCAGCCCAGTAATACTAAGGATATTATTTCTTTCTTCAGAGGACAGTTTTCTGAGCAAAACCTCCTGGGCAATCACATTGGGAATCTGACACATGATGCCAACAGTCTTTTTTGGGACAAACTCTTCAAGGCTTCTGTGGTTTGGAAAGAAAAAAATCAAAAAACAATCCCTGAAGAATGTCCCGATAGAGATTTGTTTTCTGTAAGTGTCTTTTCTCTAACACACTATGGAGCTTCATTCAGATTTTTACCAAGGTGTCAACTATTTCTGCCTTAACTCCCATGAACAGGTCTACAGTTACATTCTACAGTTACACCCAGGACTTCAAAAGCCAGGCACAAACCCCAGATATGTGCCACATGCTGAAACACTTCCAAAGAGCAGGTCTGTGGGTTCTAGCAGTTTTTAAAAAGTCAGGCCACTTATCTGAAGATGTAACTAAGAAGAATTTGGAAACAAGGAAAAATGAAAATAATTCTAGGCCTAGAATGCTGTCAGAATTTTAAAAATATGATTTATTGGCAGCTATATCCACCATGCCATGCTTTATTGTTTTAATTTATATGTGCTATTTAGCCAATATTTACTATTTTATCCATTTACAAAATTCAGTGGCTTGTTTTATAAGCCATAGTAAGATTAGACATAGTATAGATTTATTGCTGCTAAAATATGTCATGATAATGCTCCAATCGACTGTACAAGTGACAGGTAAGGCTGATTAATCCATCATCTTCTACTATAACCAGTTTCAGAAATTTATTATTTTTATTTTTTTAAAGACCTTCATAAGTCATCTATGTGTGGTGTCTTCAGATGCCGAAAATACAGACTTTCAAGCTATATGCTAAACTCTGAAGGAAGGAGAAAAATAAGGTGGGGGAGACAGGGAGAGCTTAACAGACTATTCAAAACCAGTCCCAATTCACAATTAACAAACAATCCAGAATGTCTTCTTGCAAATTAATAAGCTGCTAGTATCAAGTAATATAAACTTAACAGCATCTGTGCAAGAATGACTGTGGTGAGTTCGCACTGAGTATTTTTCATTTTTTCTTGGTCCTAACTTCTCTCTGCCTGAGCTCACTCACCTGTAAAATAATAAATCTTTTTACATCACAGGGATGTTCTGAGACTTAATTAATTACACTCATTAAAGGACTGTAGTTATTATATTGTGATATAGAAAATGTCACACTTTATTTGGTATGAAATGTCTCAATAGCTATACATGGGAAGAGATATGTCTCTCGAAGGCACTTTTACCTTTCACTGCAGGAGTAATTCGACAAGCAAAAAGGAACAGAAATGAAAAATAAACCAGTATAATGTTTCCTTTGCTGCTAATTTTGCAAGACTTGTTTAAAGTGGGAATGTGTAGACTTTGGGAACCGGAGAAAAAACAGAAGACAGTGTAGTGTCTTCAGCCTAGAAAGAGGGTCTGGAACTCAACTAGAAGGCATCCTGTTAACCTACCGCCTACTAAGATATAGCAGCTGAACCCTTTGGAAAGCTATAGCTCTGGCACTAGAAATAGTGTCTTTGTACTGAGTATATTTTTTAAGACCTCTTTTTGATTCAGAAGCAAGGCAAAGTGTATTTGTCACTGCCTGGGGAACTGCAAGCATGTGGCTCCTCTGAAGGCTTTTAATACATTTCTGCTTGAAATTTTGGTAGACTTGCAATCTCAGGCGATTTTTGGAATGCTTAGGAGGGAAATTGCTTTTCATCCTTTCAAGTAGTTTGGATACAGCAGCTACTCTCAACTCAATTAGTATTTATTACTTAAAACAATCCCTGCAGCTACCCTACAGGAGAAAATTAACATTTGGTTAAGAAATTTGCAATTCCTTGATGCAAACCACAGAGGGAAATAAATTGTTCTATACACACACACACACACATATATACACACATATTTGAAGAAATGTAAATTCCTGCCTCTGTGGAGGAACAATGCTCACTGGTATACACTGGTGGACACTCACCTGGAAAGCAGCCTGAACGTGAGCCAGAAATGTGCCCTTGTTGCAAAAAAGGTTAATGGTACCTTGGGCTGTGTTTGTCAGACGTTGCCAGCAGGTCGGTGAAGGTGATCTTTCCCCTCTACTCAGCCCTGGCAAGACCAAAGCTGGATACTGAGTCCCATTCTGGGCTCCTTGGAACAACACACACATAGAACTACTGGAGAGAGTTCAGTTAGAGGGCCACAAAGGTGTTTAAGGGACAGGAGCACCTCTCCTATGAGGAAAGGCTGTGAGAGCTGGGATTGTTAGCCTGGAAAAGAGAAGGCTCAGGGGCAATCTCATTCATGTCTATAGTTAGCTGAAGGGAATGTGCAAACATTCCAGAGAACAGAGCCAGGCTATATAACAGTGAGCAGGCACAAACTGAAACACAGGAAGTTTCTCCTGAATTTCAGGAAACACCTTTTTCACTGTGAGGGGTGACGGAGCACTGGTACAGGTTACCAAGAGAGGTCATGGAGTCTCAATTCTTGGAGAGATTCAAAAGCTGTCTGGGAATGCTCCTGCACAACACACTTACAATGGCCCTGCTTGAGTAGAGGGGTGGACCAGATTACCTCTAGTGGTGCCTTCCAACCTCAAAAAACTCTGTGATTTTTATCAATGTAGACTTTATGAAAAGTTTGCAGGTTTTAGGTGGTTTAAATCCTGGATGTTTACTCAGCCACAATGTCTGCAGAAGAGAATTTGGCTTTTCTGACTTATGCAATCACCCTTCACCAATACACATTTGTTCAGTAGATGGAAATGTTTACTGAGATCGCCCAAAGGGTGAATTAGACTCAAATGGGTTTATCTAAACTGTAGTGCTTCACACATTCTGCTAGCCCATTGCATGCTGCATTAGCTGCTTTCTGCCTTATTACTCTGTAGTTCTATATGTTTCGTGAGAGAATTGGCTTTCCACATCTGATACCTCTGCTGCTGCAATTAGTGTTAAAGGATGAACTAACAACCAGTTTTAAAGAGAGGGAATAAAGTAGAAACATCTCATGAACAGTAATATGCCTTTTTCCTTCCTGTCACAGCAAGCTAGGAAGTGAGAAGTGCAGGCAAATGAGCAAGAATGTGACGAGGACTCTGAGCTGACATAAGGTATTACCAGGTATCTATTACAAGCAAGGGAAATTTTCAGGCATCCATTCTTTAGAAAAATACTGAATATTTCATAAACCTTTTTCTGCAAGTGTTTTGTTTGTATAACTTCTCAGTGAAATTTCTGGGTACCTGACTTGTCTCCTGCTTCCCATTTTTGCACTTTACCAACACTTTAGCTCAAAAGTTCTATGGCAGAGAAATTCACTGAAGGGGCACACTTGGCATGGGGTGAACTCAACTAGCAAAAACTTTTCCTGGAGTCACAGATGTTTTGCTTTGACTTCTGTATGTAATTTCTGGGGCTCATGTAGAATGATGCTAATCTGCATTGTCATTTTGTTTCTGATGTTCATGTTGGCTGAAAATGATGTTGTGCAATACAACATAGGCAGTTAAAAACAAGCATTCATGTACATGTTGAGGAAGCTTTAGATGACTCATTCTGAAGTGGATCTGATATAGAGACAAGCAGCTTCAAACAGAAGTATGATATGAACTAAACTCACTCCTCATACTGAAAGGGAGCTTAATTATATTTTTGTATTTACTGTAAAATTGTAGACATCAGATTTATTGCAAACCAGTTAAAAAATAATGAAATGACTGGATTTTTTTTCAAGTGGAATACATTCATACACACGGCACCTGGTTTATAGTGAAGTGTTGTTTTTATAGTGCTTTCTAGCAAAGTTAATGGGTAAAGATCTGTGGCAATGAAGAACTGTACTGGCTAGTTTTGCATTGAAATTACTACAAGGAAGAATAAACCTAGTGCTAATCAGGTAAAAATATCAAAATTATGTTCCTAATCATTTGTTGTGTTATGAAGAGGGAAGTTTTGAAAAGCCAGTAGCAGTCACTGAAGAAGACTTTTAACGTCTAACATTTAGCCAACAGTAGGAAATTAGGGATTTCGGAATTGAGATGTCTGCAAAATTATTTACAAAAGAGAAATGGGGAGTTGCATAGCACAGTGTGCAGCTGTGATAAGTGAAATGTCTGGTCACAAACAAATTACTTCAAGACTAGTGTTCCAAAAAGCTCACAGCTGAACCTAACCCAAGACTGGCAGCTGATGGCCGACCATGTAATACAATAATGAAAAACAGAGCACTATAGCAGCAGAGAGAAACAGAGGAAATCTACAGCTGTGATATGTGTAAGAAAAGTACCTGTTTTCTTTGAACTCTTCCTTTTGTGTGCAATACAGTCCTACCAAAGCTTCAGATTAAAAAAAGAAATCGTTTTTTTTTTCAGTTGCAACAGAAGCTTTTGTAGGTAGAAGGAACAGATTCGAACATACACAGGGGACAGGAGATTTCTAAACTATGTAACAAGAGCTTCTAAAATATTCTGTGTTTCCTCGAGGAGGAAAAGGTGTGCTTGGTGTGCCTGTAGGCAGCTGACCAAGGTGCTGCACACTGGAATGGGGGAATGCGTTGCAGCGGCACAACAGTGGGGTGAAGGCATACCCCAGTATGTCCTGAAAGACTGACTGAGTGCGACTGCTTATAAAAGATACAAGGAAGCGACATTTAGTAAGCTGAAAACTCAGGTGTACTCTGAAGAACTACAAAGGTGCCAGGGTAAAGAGACTATTTCTGAAAGTATTATATGCTGGGAAAGATGCTGAAATTAGCTGCACTGTGCACTCAAAAGGGAAGTTGCAGGGGGTAAGGGGCTGAAGTCAGGCCAACATCCATTTTGTGCCTCAAGAAGTTGAACTTAACAAAAATTTTAAGGAAAATTTTATGGTTTAGTAGTGGTCAGATGTGCCACTGCCTTTTACTTCATATACTAAGCGCCTGTGTTACAAAGAAATTTTAATGAACTTGGTCCCCAAACAGCAAACACCACTGACAGTAGGATCTAAAGAATTATTCAAGCAGGATAATCCTGGCAGAGTTGTGAGGCTCTGCCTTCAGAGGCATACTGTGTCCTGGGTGGAGGAGTGCTGCTGTCAAGGGCGTACTGTACAGCCTAGCCTGAAGTCACAGCACCTAATGACTGCGAAGCTTTAATCTTGGTGAAAAAGCAAGTCTCTGGCCTACTTGGGAAGAGTGTCTATAAAACAGGTGAGGGAGGTTTCAGGTGCACTTCAATTGTGGCACTTGTTGGAAAGGGTGTAAGGCAACCTTAAAAACTCGTTTGCTTTTGGAGAGTCTTTAAAGTGGAGCCATTACTTCTAGATAGTACAAAGAATGCTTAGGGCAAGGCACTGAAGAATAAGAAATCCAGCAGAAGAGTACAATGATTACTTCCAAAAAGCTGTTTTTGAGAATATTTGGCTTCTGGCTGAACAGAATTTATTAAGCTAATAACTCTTCTCCTGACTGGAACTGATCAAAACTGCCAGAAGCAGGACACCATTGTTGGGCATTTTGGGACCACTTTAAGCATCAACTGGAGTTACAGCTCCTGCTATCATGGATCTGACCAAAGATACATGGCCTTTGAGAGCTTTCTGCATAGTAATGTGAATTTGTTTATTTTCCTTGGGCTCTTGCAGCCAGGTTTTCACAGCTTTTGCCTGCACTGCTGGGGCATAAAGCATCACAGTGCATAGATGGGTGAATAGTGAAAGGAGCAGCTAAGCTGTTCCTTTAGAGGCCTTGGGCTCACCTCGGACCTAAGGCCCCAGGGAACTGCTGTACCAGCTCAGTCCTCAGAGGGTGACTTCTTAGCTTTCAATTTCTAACTCGGGATGTCAATGATCTATAATGCATTGCTCACTCTGCTTTTAAAAAACAACAGGAAGGACAAAATGCCACAGTGAAATGAAACAAGGGAATGGCTAAGCCATGTTAACATGCTTGGAAAAAAACAAAGCCCAAGCAAAGCCATTGTCAGTGTCAGAGTTCCTTGGCTGTCACATTCAATCATACAAATTCCAGTGATGTTGTGTCTGCAGCAGATGTGTTTTATTATTTATGATGGGCTTTGGGAAACTTGTCTTTTAGTTGATTTGTTTTGGTGCTACCATCTTTATTCCCCTAGGCTGTTTCAGGTCTTCTGAGAGTCCTGGTGCAAAGGTAGTCTTTTCTCAGATGTCCTTAAACTTGGAAAGTTTCTTTTCTGTATGTGTTGTCAGAACTTTTTTTTTGAGTTGACACCATACTGAATGTATACTTTGAATGCAATATTGTATGTTATGTATTTCCTTAATAAAATCAGGCAGAGGGGTGAGCTTTCTGCTGCAAAATTTCCTTACTGGTCTTTCAGGAAGAGCAAGCATTCAGGACCAGGCAGTAATTTCCCAGAATTATGAAGAGCTGTGTTTGGTTTAAGAGTGATGAATTAGGCAGACTTTTAGAAGGTTAGCAAAGGAAACATTTTATAAATTAGAGAGATCATCTCAGATCTACTTTTATTTAAAAAATCTGTATACACACAAATTTTGAGCAAGGACAAGAGGATGCAGCAGAGCATCATGAGAACAGATGATCAGCACTCAGCAGTTGTGAGGACAAGACACTGTTACCCAGCAACTTCTCAGAGCTGTCTTTTATAAATCCATCCTGTCATGCATGTCATGTATACACCACAGTTGGTCTTCACAGATTTTGCACTACTTAGTACTGTAAAATATATCTTCTGAGCAGTAGCATCCTTGGCAGGTACTACATCATGCCAGTCCAGGTTGTTCTTGCCCTACCTGCTCCCACAGCAAGGCAAGGGCTGTGGATTTGTTTTTTGCATGTTACCATAACTTGCTTGAGTTCAGAGATGGGGCAGCATTTGCCAGAGCTGTTGCTCAACCTCCTTCCTTCTTTCTTGTACAGACTGAAAAAGAATGGAGAGTGATCTGTGTTGATTTTCATGCCTATAAGCTGCTCTCCGCCTTTTGCAATAGACAATGCTCTGTAATTTTTTCTTTCTGAGGTGAAGAACCCTTACTCTGGCTCAGTATTAAAATATGAAATGAGTAAGTGGAGATATTCTCAATTTTGACAAGTGCTGCTTTCCTGTACATCTATACAGTTCTCAGATTATTTGATTCTGGATAGACATTTTGGATGTTACAGGATTATAGATATTCAGCAAGACTGATTTAAGGCCTTAACTTTTCTTTCTAATCTTTGCCTACTAATCACATTTATTTTGAGAATGCAAGTACACCATTGTTTCCAATGGCATTTGGAGCTGGAATTTGGAAATTACAGTATTTGTTTAATATTTTACTCCTTGCAGTATTTTGATGTGTATGCTGTAATACTGTAAAAAGGGAGTTGGACACATTATCCTAAATACTACACAGAAAAATACTGTGCTGATTCCTGCACTACCCTTTTAAGTAACTTTCCATTCTTCATTATAAGCAGAGGGAGTGCAGCAACTCTTGTTTCAGTAAGTAATCATGTCTGATTTGATGTGTTATGAGCTGGACTATTTCTCTTGGATTTTGTTACAATACAAGTAGTTCAACAAGCCAAGCTCTTGCTACAGCTCCTAGGAGCTGACAGACATCACATCTCAAAAAATATATTAAAAAAGAACTTCATGTTTTGAAGTCACCAAATGCAGTAGTAAAATATTGTGGCTTATGACTTCCTCATGGTCATTTTAAGTGACTTGATATTAACTTGTAAAGTATCAGAGACACTGAGAGGACTGAGTTCCCATTCTGGCTTTATTTTGTGGGTTTTCAGCATTCTTTCTATGGGAGAAAATGTCACTGGAAATTGTCACTATCTCTCAGAATGTTGTAAAGAAATTATAAGATACAGCCGTCTCAACAGTGGTGTCTTTAACCTTCAGCATGTTTAGTGACAAAGAATTGGTTTTTTTTCTTTTTTTAGATTTGTCTGTAAGAGAAAAAACGACTGTAATGACAGAAAAGATTCTGTTCTGTCTTTTCCTTTATGTATCTTGTCTTTGTGTCAAGATCTTGATAAACTCAAAAAACAACCTGAAAAAAGTGTGATGTGATTAAGTTAAAGACACATTCAAGTTCGACACTCAACAGTAATACTGTTTACAGTATCCCTGTCCTGTATATATATATACTGAATGTCTGTATATACAGGACAGGGAATAAGAAGCAGCTCTGAGAAAAATGATCTGTAGCTTACAAAATGAATGTGAACGAATCTCAAGCTGTTGCAGAAGGAAGAGTGGCATATGCTCTAGTGGGATGTGTAAGGAGAAGGAGAACCTGCAACATCTTGTATTTAACACAGTACAGAGGGGATAAGATATATCAGTCTTCAAATATATGAAAGACTACTGCTGACTTGACTTGTTGCTGACTTTTTGACCTGCTAAGTCAAGACAGGATAGGCTTAGAATGCAACAAAGTAGATTGTCATTAGGCAAGGGGAAGACTTTCTAATACCGAGGTTATGTTTTACATCAGTTACTTCAGGATGTTACAGGGAATCAGTCACTGTCAGTTTCTAAGTACCTATTAATCACATGTGTTGTGCAGGTACTAAAGCACCACTAACACCTACACGCAAAGAAATGGACTTTGTGACCTTCCCAGGCTTCTCTGGGATTATGCCAGTATGTACAACTGCATTATTTCATTATCAGTTTTGGTAAGAGGCAGGATGAAAGGTAACATAGTTTTGAAGTACATTCATTTATTTTACAATCACTCAAATACCTATTCATGCCAATTCCTGCCATCCCAGTAGCAAACGTCAGTAACATCTGAAGAGTCCTAAATACATACAGAGTGATCTCTATGATACAAATTATCCTGTTACCAGAGCTGCAGGTCATCCTCATCTGAAGTCTTGTTTTTGAGGTTCCCTACACCCCCCAAGCCTTTATTCTCTTCTATTACCTCTCCCTATCTCTCTTCTATTACAGACAACTTCTTCAACCCCCTTTACCATGACACAGTCTTTTAATCTATGACAGGTGGTAAGTTGTAATCACCGTTCCTAAACTGTGTACTCAGGACAATGGGCACTGGAGAAGAAAAAAATCTGCTCTTTCATACCAGCTGGATTCCTACATGCTTTTGTTTTGGCTCACATGTTTCCTTTATCGAACTATTAAGACTTGTAGATGATAAGGTCTTTTGAGACAGAGCTTCCACCTGTTGTTTGATTAACATCTTGCACATGGGTTTTCCCTCTGTAAAGAAGTCTGCGTCTCTCTTTGGTACTAGCTTTCTTGCCCTTCACTGGCTCAGAGTGCCTAAGGCAGTAGATCAGATTAATAACTGGAATGATTTCAGGTCAAACCCTTGCCAAGACATACGAGTAGAGCACTCATTCTGGAAATGGCTCTAAATGGCAGAGCTTGATTACTTGGTTTGTGCCTGATTTCCAGTTAAACATTTAATAAATCTTATCTATTATGGTATGCTATGCACAGTATGTGGCATATGGAAGTGGACAGCTGTTAAAGATGCCCACTGTGCTATTCAGCTTATTGGCCAGCCAGAGTGCAAATGAAGCAGGCTGCCAAGCCCTGTGTGAGCATGGGGCATCACAGGGAGAAAAAAAGAGGGCATGGTAGAAAAAAAAGGTAGAGGGGTAGTAGCAATGATGGAAGAGAAAGGAAGTGTTTTAGGATCTAAAGGAGGGGGCTGCAGCCACTGCTTATCAGGTGAAACACAGATATTGACCCTACTTGTTTCAAGTTGATTACTCATCATTTACCATCTCTTTTTTTTTTTTTTTTTTTTTTTTTTCTTTTTTACTGCATTATATATCAGCTCCACACAAAGAGAGGCTGGAGCCGAGATAACAATTTTGCAACCAGTTAGTTGCTGAGCAAAGCGAACTGAGCACAAGCTAAGGGTTAGATCACAGCATAAGACTGCCTCAGGGAAGCTGCTCTCATTCACAGATTAATTAATTGGAAATGCTGCTTTTGGCCCCTTGAACTATACTGGAAGACGGTAAGATTTTTAAAAAGTGTTTCAGAAACACTAGTCATTGAGCAACCAGAGGATCTTGACAGGACAAGGAGCAAAAACTGTCAGAAGTATGGACTTAAAGATTTTTGGAATATTCTTACTCCTAGCAAAATCCACAATGAAGTACTTGGTAACATAAGGGAAAACAGGCTTAGGAAGAATGGTATGTTTCTAATATGGAATCTTTCCTATTGTTCTTTTCTAGCAAATGCTTAATTCATTATCGAACTAATTTAAAGAAACTCCTTGTTGCAACACCTCTGCACACAGTCTATTTGGTCCAGATAGGAACTGGAAGCAGGGAACCTGGCTTTTTCAAGCAAAAATGAACATATCTCCCTGTTTTGAAGGTTTATCAACAAAAAACAAAGTGCTGCCAATTGCAACATTAACACTTAAAACTAGTACAGAGGGCAGTAAGGTGAAACATTTTTTCCTATCAAATGTAACTAGATTAGTATAGTTCTTTTTATATTTTTATGTTTATTTGACATAGCTTTTTTTTACAGAAAGTTACATAGTTTCTGCCTTTTTATAACTTGTATGTTATTCTCAGTCTCTTAATTGCCACCATGCCTTCAAATTTTGGCCCTGTAAGCCTTGAATGATGTTTTCTTCAGCTGAAAGTAATTTTAATTTCAAATGCAAACAGCAAGAGTACCGTATTTTTTTAACTCAGCAGCGTAAGTCTGACGGCATCAGATGCCCCTAAGACCTAGTGCTTCTATGACTTAATTACACAAATTAAGTCTACAAATTAAGCTTGACAACATCTAAAATTAGTGTGATTTGTTCTATCTTCCCTTGGCTCCATTTCCATGCTTGAGAAATCAAGTGCATAGGCAGGAGAAGTATTTCTGTGCTCCTGTTCATTCCCTGGCTGCAGCACTGGGACCAAAGGGACTTGAAGCCATGGCATGAAATGCCTCCTCCCAGCACAGAGATGGGTCTGGGCACACCAAGGCTGTGGTTGTAAGAAGGAGTGCATGTAAGAAGGAGGCATGACATTAGCTGCAATAAATAACATTATTTCTTTCCAGGAGGCTTTAATTGCTTTATGCTCTTATGTAACTGGGACCACTGAGTGTGTGGGTGTGTGTTTAAATGCACATCAGTGTGTTTCTGTCACGCCATTTCCAGATGGCAAATATGGAGCTGGAGAGTATCTCCAAACAGAGCTTTGCTACAGCCACTCACTTTGCTTTAGATTGGGAATGGAGAAAAATGTCTAATAACATTTGTGACTGATTCAATTACCCTGGCTTATTGATGTATTATATTGTTGATTCTTGATTTAATTTTTCCCCTTGCTCACTATCTCACGTAAACTGTCCCCCTCATTTAATAATTTTTTTCTCTTTATATGAAGTGTCATTCCACTTAATAGAAGAATTTTTCTCAACACCTTTGACAGACATTCTATGCATCCTAAAATGACAATGAATTGATTGCTGCTAGGCAGACATTTCTTTCTCTTATGACAGTAAAAATGAGCTTAGATTATGATTTTCACCAGATTCCTAACACCTATGGGGCTGTGCTTTGAGATGGAAATTTCTACCTTGGTAGAACACAAACAAGGTTCACAGTAGGTAGGCAGTTTCGTTTATACATTTTAGGCCTTCATAATTTCCCTTCAGTAATCTGAAAAGGTTTTGTGAGGTAGCAGAAAAAATGAGAGAGCTAATGTAAAAAATAAAACTATTTTAAAATCATTAATAGCTGTAGCAAATTCTCTATTTGAATCCAAGCCTAACCCTCTAGACGGATGCTGCTTTCCTGGGATTGCAGATGGAAGGATCAATTCAGGCTCTAGGTTCTTTTGCAAATTTCTCTTTTGGAAATTTGGAAAGTAATTGGAAGTAATTCTTCTAGGATGAATTTGAGAGTATTCTTGTTTCTTCAGCGTTAACCCTTACACTAGCCAAAAACAGTGTGAGAGAAGACCTCTGGAGTTAGAGGGCAAGCTGTACACAAATTCAAGTATAGGAAACTTAAGCTTATTTGGTATGTCAGTGCTTCTTGGTCCTCATGGACTCAGCACAGTGAAATCACATCTTAATAATGTGGAGGACATGTGCAATTATAGCAAACAGACTCTCCTTGTGGCAAAGCATGCTGTGTCAGGATCTGTAGCCTTCTATTGAGAAAAGTACATGAAGATGCAGCATGAGCTGGCTAGTATCCACTCATATACTCTGTGGGCTGCAGGTTTCGTATCAGTACAAACACAAATAATAAACAAACCAAAACCTGCCTTGAGGATAAGATAAAATAACTCTCTAATTTTGACAAATTCCATTTCACAGCTTCAAGAGTGTGGCTCTGTCAGGCACCATCTACCCGCGTGGGTTGGAAGCAAAGGCCGAATGAATTCCCTTTTCTGACACTTGTGTCTGTTTGTGTATTCAGCTAAATCTAAAGCAGCTTTCTCTGCCAGTACTGAGCTCATGTACCCACACCGTGCCCTGCTGTCTGGAGGAATGTGAGGAGAAGGTTGCCAGCTGCCTCTCCCTCCCACCAAAGCAGCTTTAACTGCGCAGCCTTTTCCTTCAGTGGCAACACTGGCAAGCACAGCAGAACCAGGGGTGTGTTGCAAGAGGAAATTGCATTCAGGGATGCTTGGGGAGAGGGCACTTGAATGAGTTGTTTTGGGCAGAGTGCTTGACCCTGGAGCAGAGTTGGGGTCATTGTTTCCCTCCTGTGCTGACCTCTACAAATTTTCTGTGCCCAGCACTTGCTTAGTTTAGGTAAACACTTTGCTTGAGCCTTTGCCATCACTAACCACAGCTTTCAGATCTCTGTTTTAACCTCTTCTGTCTGGGAACCACAAGCCAATAAGGAAAAACTGTTATGTTCCCATACATTACACCAGCAGCTGGGAATCATTTGGTGATGCAGTGGGAACTACTGACTTCCTGCCTTCCACCCTTTTTTAGCACATGCAGTCACAAAGGAGCAGGATGCTGCATGTGCTCCAGTCTGTAATTCCCAGTACAACCACTCATGCAGAGCTGACGGGTGTGTATTTCAGTCAGAATTACACACACCATGTATTTTGATGATGAATTTGCTACAAGACTAGAGAAAGGTAACAAATTATTTATGACTAGACAGATTCCTGTTTATAATCCTTGTGGCTACTGCTGTATTACTGCTAGATTTTAGTATCTTTGAGAAGGGAATTCGTAATAAGAAATTTGTCATCTGAAAAATAAAGCCTGTCTGCACATTTGGTACAGAGGGACTTCAAATATCCAAATAGTCTTCTAAGCAGGCTTCTTTTATCTTTCTAGGGAGGTTTTACAACTTCACTGTAGAAAATCCTGAGAAATATGTTGTTTCTCTTAATAAAAATTATCTTTATGATTTAGCTTGTTATTCTTACCTCTGCTGAAAATGTGGTCATGTAAATGTTGTGTACTGAAAATTTGTAATGTAGGTTCCTGCATAGACCTACACAGATTTCTAGGCAGGGGAAGAAGCTCCCCTTTACGGGGAGTATGTCCAGTCCTTATTCCTTGTCAAGGTAAAGAAAGAACATTCTAATTGTGAGTTTTCATACATTCCTATGTTGTAAATTTGCTGGATTTCTGCTTAACTCCTGGGGAAGAAGAATTTCCACCAGAACTGCATAACCAAACATTTTAATCCGGTATTAGTGTGGTTTTAATATTAGCCATTTACAGATGTAGGGCAGAACCTCAGATATGTTATACCTCATGTTTTCTTACTCAAAAACATGCAACTACTTCTATAGGAGCAATTTAGCACTGCAGCAGGACAACTTTGTTCAGACCATTCCTTAAGGAGGCATGGAATCAGTTACTCTAGCACACGGAAATTGTATTTTGCACAACTGCTCAAGCCCAAAGGCAGCCAAGTGAAAACACAACAGTACAGTACCTTCCTCCTCTGTGAAGAACATCTGGTTTGCATGGCCACACCATGAGCATTCAGTTAGGAAGACAACTTCTGTCTGGCTAGGTTAGGTTGAGGGGGCTGACCCCATGCTTTAATTCCGTGCATGTGAGTCTTTTGCTTGAAGTCTTGGTACAGGCAACCTAAACTGCTTCTGACCCATGTCTGTACTGAAAGAGAAATGATACAGCTGTATTTCTGGATGCCAAGGCCAGATTAATAATCCCTGATGAGTCTGGACTAATTATTTTGGGCACAGTGCTGCAAGATCTGGCTTCCCTGCTTTCAGACTAAAACCAGTATCTTCATGTTATCCTGCATCATGTGAAAATACAAGCCTGGAAAGGGATTAGCTTGATGATTATCTTACACTCCACCACAGGGTGACCCATCATTGTCGTGGACACCTCACATTCTCCAGGAATGCTGTAGAGTCAGTAATTCAAGGTGCCATTCCACCTACTCAGTTGCACCACTGCAGGCCTGACACAAAGTGCCGCTATTCAGATTTGGTCTCACAAAACAGAGTGGAAAGAGCAGGGAACAAGGCTCTAAATTTAGTCTGTTTAGAATGCCACACCACTGAGTATTCCCATCTATTTTCAAAGCTGCCATAAAGCAGCATGGCAATACTAGCAAATGTCATTAGTTCTTTGAATTAAAAGAATTACTTCCAGCCAAGAGTCATAGATTAGAGCAATTCCTATCTACTGCATTAGAGTAATTCTTGGCAGTGTGAACATAATGAATCTGAGGAGTTTACAATACAACCATCCAACTAAAACTTGGAATATAAATTCTCAGCCTGTAATCACTTCCTTTTTTGCCTCTTTTCTCTTTAGTCAAGGCAATATGACTTTTTTTCAGACAGAGAGTCATAAAGTTTCCATTTGAAGTTTTTATTGGTTTTCAAAAATGTAGTTGATTGGTTTTTTTTTTTTTTTAATAATCCTTCTTTTTCAACACAGGTAAATTTCAAGCTTTAAGAAATTTACCTGAAATCACTTTTTTTTTCAGTCAATAGATTATAAATTTTCATTACCCAAATACATTGTCATACCATCTTAACTGGGCTATGAATATTAAAGTACTGACCTTGTTCTACTTTATTTAGAAACATTTTCAGGAAAAGAGTATCTCAAGCATAGCAAGTGTGTATTCTTTTTTCTCCCTAGTGTTTCATAGCTGTATTGATAAAAACAGCATCATCAAATAGCATCAGCATTATCTAAGCCTTTGAAGTGCTACAGAAGCCAGTATTTTGTTATTACAGTTCTTAAACCTGATACTGATTTCGCCGTCATTGGTATAACCCCCTGATATAAGTGAATGTATTGCTGATTTATATTGGAGAATTAAGTCCTGCTGAGGCTGTTACCACTAGAATGGGATTGGGAATTTGATTACAGCTCCTTCTATTTCTGAACTGGTCTTTGCTGTTCCTACTCTCTGTCTGGACTACAGTCCAAACACTGCATGACTGACAGAGCTAAATCTGAAGAGATTTAGAAACTTCAAACTCGTTGAGAAAACAGTGTGCTTTGATTCTTCAACTATTTGTGCTAAATTTTGAATTATTTTTGAACAATCATACTGAAAAGAGAGAAGAGAGCAACTCCTATTTGCTCTGAAGAGATGCTGGTTAGACAGTGGGCAAATACTCTCTGACACTGTTTAACAAATTACTTCAAATGCTCTCCAACACCTTTAATGAATCACTTCAATACCTTTAAAAGGCACCTTTTAATAACCACATCTTTGGTTATCAAAGGTATTGAAAGACGCTGATGGCTCTAATGTATAAAAGTGTGCCAAAAGACTTGATCTATGTCACAGGTTATGAGAAGATCTGTACAGATATTGAATAATACCATTTGTGCTTTTTACCCAATGACAGATTTACAGACAGCTAGAAAATTCCTCAGATTTGAACACAAAGGAAACATTGAAATTAATGGCTGCACTCTGGAATGAATACTGACAGACGATATCCTGCACAGCAAAGGGGAACCACCAGTCATAGGGTTTTCTTTATTAATTTTCCTTTATGAGCTATTTGTGTTTGTTTGTATGATACTTCACTTCGCTGGCAATCACTAAAGGAATCAACTAAAAACGGAAGTGTTAAATGTTCCTTCTGTTTCTTCTTCACAACTAACCTTCCAATACCACTGTAATGGAAAAGCAGAGTTTTTTGCAAGCTGAGCAAAAGGAGCGGATGAACCTACTGTTTGACCAAGAACAACATAACGGGGATGGGAACAAAAGAATTTACAGCAACGTAGAGACAGGGAAGCCCAGTATTTCCGAAATGTCAAAATTTACAAAAAGGATAAGCAATTCTGAATCTCTTTCATGCCCTTCCTTTCAGTCTTCATCATTATACTATCTTCTGTATTTTCAGATATTCTGAACCAAATAGTTTACACTGGGAGAACTTCCCAGAGAAGTTCCCAGAAGAACTACAAGTAAATGCAAGACAACACTGTGACCAAGTGCTGTACCAACAGATCTCGCCCTTCTCTGTCCATGTCGGCCAGCCTCCCCTTGGTTTAATTCAGGAAGGATTTCTACTTGATATTGCTTCCAGTTGTTTTCATTCCAGAATAGATGAATAATGGAAAACTAAGTAAAAAACCAATTGTCTCCCTGCAGCCCAGCATAGAAACAAATTATATCACTGGTTTGACAAATATGTCAGACTCACTCAGTGAAAAAAAAATTGCTTTTTTTCTCGCTGTTCTGCAATCAGTTTACAGGTTACAGAAATTTATCAAAAAGACAAAACAGTTAAAGACTTGGAGACTCCAGAAAAACCCGGGGTTTTTTGGTTTTTTTTGCTAATGTGTGCAAGTTTAGTACATATAGTTAGTTTAACTCTCAGGCTTATAATCAACAGGATAGAAGAAAATTTCTATGGAAAAATGCATTCTTGTAGGCATTTTCTTTTATAAAATAATCCTCTTAACCACTTTTTTCCCCCAACTGTTTGAGCGAAAATTAGTTCTCAAGTGATTAGGAACTCGGATTATGAGCATTCAAAGAAACTCCTCCATGATCTGAAAATGCTAAAAGCAAATCATAGTCACCTAACAAAACATGAAACTACAGATGCAGAAATGTATCATACACAGAAATAAATCCTTCTTTGTGACTCTAATTCTTATATTGTGAAATTCATTTAGGTAATTCTTATTTTAAAATGGAATCAGAGGTATCATAAAGTATCATCCAGTATTTTAGTAATAAATCTGATGGATGTAGCTACAACTGGTCATGTTGAAAAGCTCAAACCTTCCGCAAAAGAAAATAATATCACTACATAAAATAGAACTGCAACTCTACAGCTGATTGAGGAACTGAATCAGGCTATCTAGAATCACAGCCAAAGAACAGCTTTCCTTTCTTGCCCTGGTTCAGGGAAGAACACCACTGCCTCTTACATGATCCCTAAAAACCTCATGTATGATGTCCTTGATCACTATCCTGTGCAGTTTCTTGTTACCAGATAACATTTCTCTGCCTGATTCATAATTTTGAGTAAGTAAATGTTTAAGTAACTGTGGCCAGGCATTTGTGCCTCTTTTGGAAGTTACTTTTTTTCCAAGTATCTTATTTTTAAACGTTCTTCTGCTTGGAGAGTGCAATATCCACACAGTTCTCCTGCTGCTGGTCAACTATTGTATTCCAACAGATGCAAGTACTTGTAGTGGAAAGCCAGGGAGAGATTAATGGGTTTTGAAGTATTTTTTGCAACTGATTTTTGTACACTCACAATTTGTTAGCAGCAAATGCCAGGTGAAGAGGACTCCAAAGGACCCTACAGGAAAACCAATTATACCCATTTGAAAACATGGGAAACATAAAGAAACAATGGCTGCCACAGGTATAGGAAAAATGGTTTATAAAATCTTCAGGATAAAATTTTGATTTCTGAACTCCACTGTGTTTTCATCTACTATTTAGTTCAACATGGGAATCCATAGCTATTTTCCATGGAACACTCTAAAGGGAGACAGAAACTGAGTCATAGTATTTTGGTCATATAGAAACTGAATCACAGTATTTTGATTACATTTTAAAAGTTTTGTATCTGTGTGTAGAAATAGTAGGAAAGCTAAGAGTAAATTTCACAACACTGCTTAACATCATGCTCAGTTGTTGATACGGGCTGGTTTACAAAACATTTTCTGGAGCAAGGAGGCTATAGAGTCAGGAAGGTGTTTCAGTTCCAAAGATAATAACATCTGTTCACAATCATGGTAGAGCACGACAGGATTGATTCTCAGCTTTGCGGAGATTTCTGTAAACTTTGCTTTTGCTCTGTCTATTTAGCAATCAAGAGTAAAGTGATGCATTAGATTATTCCATTCAATTTCCCAGTGTTAATGCCAAGTCCGTAGCATAACCTAGGCCTTTCGTGGACCTTTATGTTAATGATAATCACTAAATAAATAAAGGAATTTAGGAAGCACTTTTCAAGACAGTGTTTTCCCCACCATACTTCTGCCCAAATCCTCCTACTCAAATCCCTACTTATGGAGCTACCTGAGCAAACACCTCTAGCATGGATAATTGAGACACCAGTTCTGGCTTTTTATCATTTGAGATACAGCAAGGGATGAGGACAAGAGATGGGAGCCATGGAACAGCAGAATGCAGAGAGCTCTCTTTTGAAGGGAAATTTTCTTGGCCATCTTTTCCCATCCAGCTGAATGCAGACAGTAAAACATTTCATAAAATAAAATAAAATAAATTAAAGTAAAAAAAAAAAGTTAAATTACATTTTGTATTTCTCTTTAGATTATATTATGCTTACAGGTATCTAGATAGTAGAGATTTAATCTGTTAACAGAGATGGGCAAAAAAGCAATTGTTTTGTATTTAATTTTTAATGTTTAATCTCTTCTGAGAGATTTCATTGCTCAGAAACCATCTTTTACTTAAACGAAAAATGCAGTTATTTTTAAAAATTTGATTGTACTATGACAGATTATATACAATACACCACCTAGTATTTGTATTTCAGTCTGGCATACTCTAGGTACATCATTATCATATTACTTACATGTTTTCTGCTGATCCTTTCTGAAATGCATTTCACTGATCCTCTGATACACTTTTATCACTTGACTCTGTGAACTCACAATTGTCAATAAGACTGTTTGGGTGTATCACTACTACAAAGAAACTGAGAAATTGCCCGTGTCTGCTATCAAGGTATTATATCACTCCCTGCTAAGGTGAGAAACATATTCTTGCTTGATGCTTTTAATCCACCTCAGGGAAACATACTGCCCATCCTCACCGAACTCAGAAACATGCTGGAAAGAAGACAACTGTTTTGTTTCAGCTTCTTTTTTAAGCACTGTTGTTGACCTGGAACAGTCCTTGCTGTCTGGACTGAAGACTCCCACACTATCTGCTTTTCTTGCTTCCAGTGCCATTTTAAAATGTCAGTGTTCTCCCTGGAACCACTTAAAAAACATGGAATGCTATCTAAATGACTCTCAAAGTGCAGGCCAATTTCAGCAAGTCCGTAAGTAACCTCCAGCTGGGTATCTTCCTAGAAGATACCAGAAGTCCCCCTTCACATCTGCCATGCAGGTGTTCTGTCTGCTCACCTCCATGACAATGAATCAGACACCCTGTGAGCTATCACCTTGGCTGCCCTGTTGTGCATATCTCATGCGTCAGAAGATACTGAATATGAAAAAAAATAATTTAATGATAGCCTACTGCTGCATATTCAATGGAAAACCCAACCCTGAGAAAATGAGCTGGATTGCTGACACTAAAAAAATGTGTTTACTTATCTTACTGTGCCATATTTTCACTCAGCCTTGCATGAAAATTCATTCTTGGCACTGATGTGGAAAGCAATATAGAAGTTGCCTATCTACTAGAATTCATACTGTGGAAAATATACTCTCTCCAGGAATTTGATTGTGTCAGGTCTGTAATAATGCCCAGGCTGCATGGTCAAAGCCTTTTATCTAAATCCTTATCTCAAAGATGTTGGTTCCAAACTTACTTCAGAGTACCTAGGAACTTGTTGAGAAATAATTTATGCCAGCAAAGTATCTTGAACCTGCTTACTCCTAGCTCTTTTCACAAACAAATTTGATATATATAATTTTCCAGGATGACAATCAGAAAGTTGAGTGAATGCAGGAAGTCAGGTATTAAAATAAACAGGATGCAGGTACATTTAGGTAAGATTGCTTAGAATGTAAGTACAGGCATGAAAACAGAATTAATAAAATATTATTTGTAGTCTAAAAAACCCGTAGAGCTGTACTGTAAGGAACAAAATTTACAGGGAAATCAGGATATTTGGGAAAAATACACTGAATTGCAATTACTTTCCATCCAACATCTGAAAGATGCTTTGTTCTGGAATGCATACATATGCAGAAGTTGGCTTTTGAAAATAGAGTTTGTCTGCTTGTCCTCTTTCTTTCATCTGAGTATGATTCATCCATTTCAGACTATGTACTGCCAACTTGTAATAGTGTTGGTGAGCAAGGGTAGTGTGGTGTAGTGAAAAGCATGACTCCAAAATGGACTCCTCCTATGATGTGTATTGGCTTTACACATCAGCTGTTAAACTTTCTCAGTGATGTCTGAAAATACACCTAGGAAGCTGGAACATAGCAAAGTGTGCACTTCCAGACTGCCCAAGGCAGATCCTTACACAGGCTGGTACTTGCAATGGTATATGATGTGCTGTTTTATTAACTTGAAAGTAATAAAATGGCCATTGATTTTAAAGGTACCATATCAGAGAAAAACGTGAGGGGAAAAAAGCACTATGGAATGTAACACAAAGGAGACAAAACGACTCCTTTCCTTTCGTGAAAGGAGCAGATATTGGGATATGTGATACAAAAGTTATAAAATGAATAGATGAGAAATAACGTCTTGGAGTCAAGGGGAACCCCCTGCCTGAGACAGGGAAGGACTGCTCAACAATGTTCTGATTTTAGCTCCTGGAGTCTTTCAGACTGGCTTGGACCAAGAACAGTAAATACACAGTGAAGGGTAGGATTCTCCTCACTTAGTGGATGGAGTAAGAAAAATAACTTCTTTCCTTTCACACTTTGCTCTTAACAAATGTATCAGGTTTTGACATGGATCTAAATATCTTGTCATTCGTAGGTCCTGTTACTCATTCAGTATCTTTAAGCAGCTATAACACTCAGTTATTGAGACTTCTTGTCAAGTGCATGAAAATTTCCAGTTGGCACACACCAGCCATATTACCTTAAGTTGCCTTTGACTGGTCTTTCTCATAGAGATGTGGCCAAAAGAATAAGTCCAAGAAGCAATTTTACGCACCAAACCACACTAATATCCATACAGTTTTTAGACGTCTTTAAATTACTTGTGCAACTGGTCTGGTAATGTGGTAATGCTTGAATCATGAGACTAAGAATTGTTGAGCAAAAAAATGCTCCTTGCTTTGAATTTAAGGAGTAACATACTATAAATCAGGGAAAACCAAATCTTTGTCAAGGTCTTCATACTGCCTAACTTTAGCCCCCTAACCTTGAAGAAATACCAGCAGAGACTTTGTATGATAGGATTAAGAGAGAGATTGGGATACTTCAAACAAATTATTTAGAGGAGGGAGGAAAACTTTCCTCTTTGTCACTTTAGGCAACCTGCATTACCTCTCTGGTGAGCAGACTGATAGCAACTGACGATACTTGGCATTACTGCTCTCATTCCAGCACATCAATAGCAGTGTTTTGGAATTGAAGTACTGGACCTCCACATCTACCCAGGAACTAAAACTGAGTATCTACCTTCTTGTACCCTCAGGGACTTTAGAAGTGTTGCTCCCAGCATAAGACACAACTTACCAAGAGGCCAAAGGGCTGAAACTGCAATGCAGAGCTGCTACGGACGCATTTTTTGACTAAGAGCACACTGGGCCTGGCACTGACAGAGCACCCAGTGAAGTAAGTGTCTACTCTAGAAATAAGAATGGACGGCTTGGGAAGACTATTTTCATTTATCAGCCACACACTTTGCATGAAGGCTTTTGTTTGTTAGGGTGCACTAAAACTCTTCCACAAATTCCTAAAGAAAAATCTTTTCCACGGAGGGGAATTTCTGCTCACACTAACTGCCCTGGTAAGTGTATGAGCTGAAAAGCAGAATTTGTGCCAGTCTTAATTGTTTCTTCCTCCCCACACGGCAGCCTTGCAATACCTTGCAAAAGACAACATGATCACTGAGGGTTAAGTGAAAATCTGCCACCTCTTTAGTGATTAGCAAAGCCTTCCACTTTTGGGTATTGTTACCATGTTCCAGAAACTGGGAAAACAGTGTTCTGAAATTTAGTAAGGTTAAATAGCCTTACTAACAGAATAATCATGCAAGTTGCTTACCTGTTCTGTTAATCCCAAGAAATAGGCATTTAGTGGCATCAAACATTAAACAGAAAGAAAGAGAAAGCTTCATATTTTGATGTCTGATTCTTCTGACAAGTGACTATCACTATTGTCTTCTCCTGTGAAACCATCTGCAAACAATATATTCTTAACTATTAGAGTGACTATGTAAGCTAAATAAACAATAAATACATGAAGATTTCCCAAGCCAGTGCAGAATCGTATGTGCTTTGAAAGCTAATGCTGACAAAGAATGCATGATGCTGTGTGGTATTCAGAAACTCCTCTTTATTCTTACATTCACACTATGTTCATCTGGAAACCTACTGTACTGGGTAAAGCCTACTGTGATGACTGAAGCTAAATTCACAGTTGCCTCTTCATATATCACAATATGTCATTCAGCAATACCACTGAGGAAAATGTAATTACTATGCAACATCTTATGCTTTCTTGGGATTTCTCACTGGAGAAGTAAGAAATAAATTCCTGTCAGGACTGCAGAAGGGTTGTTGTAGAGACGTAGGAACAGACCAGCTGGGTCATAAGCCACGAGGCTGTGTTGAAATTACTGGTCATGGGGGATGCATTCTTTGTTAGCTGCCTTTTCTTTCCACCTGAGTGTGCAGAAACTTGCTCACTGTCCGAATGAACGCTCATACAATGCATTTAATTCCCATAATATCCTTGTCTGGTTGAAATCTTAACAGAGAAGTATCTGAGGGCCAGAGAAATTGAAACAAACCAACCAATCAAAAAAATCCATGTAAGGACAGAAATTTACACTTCGGTTCCACTTAACATCTCTCCCCAGAGACTCTTTCCTTCCATAAAGCAAACAACATAGAACCCTGTAGGCACTGATCTCCTTCTGAACACAAGAGTGAAATCTAAGACACTCCAGGCCTCCAAAACAGCATGACCCAGCCACCTGAATCACTGCCTTTTCCTTTGGAATAAGGACTTCCACTCACAGCTTTGTTCTGCTGCTACAGTGACTGTTGTGGAAGGAGGAAGGAAGGCATTAACACCCACAGGAGGAAGAGGCATTAACTCCCACACACTTCCCCAGTCTCAGTACAAAATTCAAAGCTCCTATTCTGGATCTACTTTGATTTCTTTATTTTAAAGTCAAATATACAAATAAAATCAAAGGAAATTGATTGCTACCTACAAAGAACAGAAGAGATTCCCACTTGTGACTTTTAAAACTTGCATGCCATTCTGATAATGTGGTTGTGGGTGTGAATATGGAAAAAGAAGATGCATAGGTAGATGTTCATGTTCATTTTGTTTCCACTAGAGCTGGCTCAGCATAAGACGAAGGAGACTGAGGTCTCAGATTACTGTCAGAAAGACTGATAGCTTCTTACACCAACATTTAAATTATACCATCATGGAATGGTTATGGCTGGAAGGGACAAGATCATCCAGTTCCAACCTCCCTGCCATGGACAGGGACAGCTTTCACTAGACCAGGGTGCTCACAGCTACATCCAACTCAGCCTCAAACACATCCAGGGATGGGGCATCCACATCTTCCCTGGGCAACCTGTACCAGGGCTTCACCACCCTCACAGTAAGGAATCTCTTCCTAGTATCTTATCTAAACATACTCTCTTTTTGTTTAAAGCCATTAATCATTACCCTGTTACTACATGTCCTTGTAAAAAGTCCCCCTCCATCTTTCTTGTAGGCTGCTTTAGGGACAGGAAGGCTGCCATTAGGTTACCCCTGGAATCTTCTCTTCTCCAGGCTGAACAATCCCAATTCTCTCAGCATTTCCTCACAGGAGAGCTGTTCCAGCCCTCTCACCATCTTGGTGTCCTCCTCTGGACTCGTTCCAACAGGTCCATGTCCTTCCTGTGCTGGGTACCCCAGAGCTGGATGCAGCACTGCAGGTGGGGTCTCAGCAGAGCAGAGCAGAGGGACAGGATCCCCTCCCTGGCCCTGCTGCCCACGGTGCTCTGGATGCAGCCCAGGACACGTTTGGCTTTCTGGGCTGTGAGTGCCCATGGCTGGGTCATGTCCAGCATCTCACCCACCAGCACCCCCAAGTCCCTCTCGGCAGGGCTGCTCTGGATCTGTTCATCCCCCAGTCTGTGTTGATACTGGGGGTTGCTCCAACCCCTAATTTAAACACTAGGCTAGGATGCACGAATATAGCAGCAGGAAAATTGTAAAAAAGCTGCAAGGAAAACCAAGCTGTCTGCAAGCCAAGACTCGGCAATGACAGAGAATACATTCCTGTGAGAGTAACAGACTTCTTTTTTTTTCTCACTTGCTCATTTTCATTCTTTTCTGAATTTTGCTTCTCAGAGGCATCATCATAACAATTAAGCATTTTTAGAAGTTTTTCTTTTTTTATGTCTGTGTGTATTCAAAACAGTTTATTTTGTCTTGAGTTTACAAATCTTACAGGCAGAATTTTTCCAAGAAAAGGCAGTTACTGCAGGAAAGTATAATCACCTTGAATAAGGTTGGTTTGATTCATTACTGATGCAATTTCACTTATTTCAGAGGAACCTAACCAAAGAACAAGGTGAGCCAAGCATTTCAATGCTCCACGTACTCCAGAGGAGCCCTTTGGAGCTGATACTCAGTGAAAGAACAACTAATAAACGGGAATAATCTTTTTCCCTACCAAGATGTCAAATATATTTTTCTTCTATAGAATTTCTACAAAAGATGACTCAAAGAGCACATGGATATAGCTAAATCTTAGCTAATAAAGTATTTAAACCGAAGTGTATTGGTTCAAAATTGTGTTTGGCTTACTGTTGCATAAAGTTTGTCCAGCTTCTTGCTCCAGAGTTCTTGGGTATTGCAATGTGTTGTACTGATCACTTCTGTTTACTGGAAGTCACGTGGAATACTGACTTTCTATTTTTTTTGACTAAAAGTTGCAAAATTATGCATACTAATGAGTTTAACTGATTCGTAATGTTTTAAGTACAGAGCTCCATATTTTTTAATTCCTTTCCGTAACACTGTGCTGAATTCTTCATTACTGTAATCACTAGAATGAGAAAAAACCAGCACAACAATTGCTTTATTTCAAGTTCCTTCTGGCCCCACAAACATCACTGGAAAAAAAACAAATATGTAATTCATAAAAAATGTTGACTGCATTGTAAAAGGTTCTACATAGTACCATCAAAAATAATCTAAACTACAGTACTGCTGTTTCAAATCTGTTGAAAGGAATTAGCCATCTGTCACGACAGCAGCTTGACCTGATGGGCCCTGCAGAGCAGCAGTGAGATCAGCAGGGTCCTGCTGAGCCAGCAGTCCTTTCCTGCTGAGTCAGGCCCTGACACTATTCCCTGGCACAACAGGTTGTACTCAGCAGCACCCCTTCCACTTGTTCTCTATGATCTAGAGCACCACTGTTGCCCGGATTTCCAAACAGAAGCTGTGCAAAAGTCATCGAAACCATCAGGTGCCACAATAAACCCAGGTAATATGCTTGCCTGAGTCTGCCAATTAATATTTAACTTCTTTGCTTTTTAAAGTACTTGTCTCCAATAAGATATTGGCGTAACAGCTACCCTGCTGTGGGAGGAGGGCAGGGATAAGCATGACTTTTACTTCAAAAGAAGTGACTTGTAAATAAATTGGGAAAAAAATAAAGTTATTTTTCTCTTTCCTTTTGAGAAAGGAAACCAACTTTTAAAATGGAAAACTTAATAGCAGTGATCCTGAATGGACCTTTGTTTCGTGTTACCTTCTGAGAGAAGGAGGCAGTTCAGGAGATGAGCTCTCATTTTAAATGCTTCTGGCTTCTGCAGATGTGAAATGAGAACACCTGACACTGAGGGCAGTGCTGGCTGCTCTGCTACTCTTTGCCGGTGCTGCACTCACTCCTTATGATGAGTTGAAGAATTAATATCAATACCCTTTAAAAAGTAATTCTCAGTATGTATTTAATGTCTGTTCTTTGACTTACTGGACTGCTTACAGGTACTTCAAAGACACTAAAAGAAGATAAATTCAAATCCATCATGTTTCATAGTGGACAGTATAACAACAATATTGTACACATGTCACACTGCAAAATGTCAAGAGCCCAAGGGTGACAGTGCAGTACCACATCATTCATGAGAATACTCAACTCTTGTGTCTCCTCTTGCCTAGTCCTCTTCTAAGGGGCTAGAGTAGTATTACTTTAAAAACATCCCTGTTCCAGTGAGAAATTGAGGAGATCAAACCCAGAGAAGTATACTGGTCAGACATGGGCCACATTTCCCTATTTTGTCTCTGGCAGTGGTATTTCCCTGGTGTTATCTAAAAGGCAGAACTGTGAAAACTGCATTTAGGACTACAGGATTCAGGGAAGGGAACAGTGAAAGATTTGTGTTACGGTAAATTTTCAGCATTGTAGGGATGAAACGGCCATAGGGATAAAACACTCCTGGAAAATGAAGAATTTTTAGCTTCACATTTGGAATTGATTCACTGAATTGATCCAATGTAAAAATTTCCAAAGATCAACTTTCCCTGACAGACCATGTCATATTGGGAAGAGTCAAGAAGAGTCAAGACAGTGGCTGTAAGTGGTTACTACTTTGTTATGTTTTGTCTTTATATTTTCCTGATATATGCTACTCCTTCTCGTCATCCGCACTGTACTTAACTCTGAGCTTCTACTAGGAATAACTAAAAAGAAAGAATGTATTATCTGGAATGTAAATAATCTTTAATGCATCAAAAATTCACACCCTTAGTGTGCTTCTGGAAAAGAAATTCCTTTCTCTTGACAGTGGGAACTGAAAAGATCTATATTCAGGATTCATTTCCAATTGACACCACAATGAAGGTGTATTTGCTTCCTATTAGTTAGGAATACATGGAGCATTGAACAAGTTGTGAAGACTGTCAATCATTACAGATTTCACTCCCAGCATGTAACTCTTCCCCCCCCTAGTTGGTCCTGGTGCAGTAGCTAAAATAAACTCAGAATTTAGAGATGGCTGTCAATTCCATGTTTTGTTCCCTGCATAGGAATCCAGTGACAAAGCTGCACAGCCTGTGAAATGCACTAATATGAATGAAGCCTCCAAACCTCATCCATTTCTCTCCTTGACCACTGTATTATTTTGATCAGTTAATGGCTTACAAATAAACCACTGGTTAAAGAAAGGATAAATAAATTGGGAAGAACACAGGGTATCATTCCAGGATTGGTAGGAGGGTATCATTCCAGGATTGGTTATTCTCTCATGCTGTTGAAGGGCAACAACACAGAAAATTAGAAAGAAACAAAGGTTTAAAAATTATGTAAATTGGAGAGCTGAACTGCTCCTGCAAGCTGCTGAGTAAACTGTTGAGCTGGTAGAGCTAGTATGTGCTTTGTTTCAGTGGTGTAAGGAATTTATCTGTGAGCATATTCATTGAAAACATGGGACTATCAGCATCTAGTCCACTTGGATGGGACAGGAGTCCTTGGTGCACTGCAATAATTAGTACTTACAAAAGCTCCCGAGATACACAGCACGAACATACCTACCTGCCACTGACTTCTACCCACGTTACTTCAGTTACACTTAGGAGGCCCTTCAGGTTAAAAATATGCTGGGAAATTAACTGCACTCCTCTTTTAATATGATTAAGATCTTGCATAATATTTAGACACCGTTTATCTGTTTCAACAGTTTTAACTTTGCTAACTCTTCAGTTCTTTCTATAGGCAATTAAAAAAGACTTGACTGAAATTCTTCCATCTCAGTCAAATGGATTGATGAGTTTTAATGGAGAACATTTATTCTAACCTTTAATTAAGTTTGGCAGTCTGAAATCATTAATCTTTGCTTTGAAACTATGTACTGTAATGTGAGCATTTAAAACCATACAAGTCAATCTTGTTATAAGGTGGATGTCTGAGTGATAATGCAGCTTTCTAGAAGTTGCCTTTGAATCTTTTAAATTACCTTTCCTTAGTTCATGACATGAATCATTAAGGATTTGCCCCACCAGAAGATGCAACCAACCTCAGCGTGACACTGCTTTGGCCAAAAGCAATCTTTTAATCCTGAAAGGTTATTGTAAAAGTTGGTAGGCAAGAAATCTGATCTACATTCTCCATCCCACGTAAATCTTAACACAAAGTTATTGTTTAAAGAAAGAATCAAACACACTGCATTATCTGGTGTTATTCTGCTAGATTGTTCAGTGACTCCTACGACCAATTTCCTTGTGAACATATTTGCAGTAGTTTAGCCTTTGGGGTGGAAATAATTTCATTTCAGTATGTTTTTTGGAGCACTGCCAGAGTTACAGGCATTTTTTAATGTGAGAGAATTCTACAAGGATGAAAGTGCATACCTTGAGATCCTGGGTTCTCTTTCTAGAAGAAAATAAGGAGTCTCAAAGAGCATTAAAGTGTAAAATCTTTCAGGTAGCCATCTTGGACTCTTTCATCACCTGCCAGAAGACCTTATAGCTGGTTTTTTTGCCCTTTACTGATACTTTAAAGTACAGCACACCTAAGATGTATGGGAGATGAGAAAGCATAGAGAATTCTCCCAAGCAGCTGCTGTTTGGAATACAGTGATCAACAAAATACATCAGTTGGGGATACTTCTGAATAAAGGCAATCTCTGGGTTTTATTTAACACTTTCAGCTGTTGTCACTGAGTACTTGGCATCCTGTGAACATGAACAGGTCTTTCTGGTAATAGCTACTGAGGTTGTTACTGTTCCTCCACTGAGGTTCCCCCATCTCTTCCCACCTCAAGGTGAACTGGTGGTGCGAGTTTTCCCTCTCTTGGTTGCACAGCTTCAGCTCCAGGTCTGTACTGAGCTGCAGTTGGTAGATAATTTAATATTACGGCCTAGAGGAGGTAGGGAACTTTTCAGGAAACAGAGTACAAAGTAAAACTGATTAAAAAAAAAATAGACTGAGTTTTGCAGACATTTGAAATGTATGCCTTGAATTTCCTTACGAGGAAAAATGCTCAGTTTGGAAGATTCTGATATTCTCTTTCAGAAGTCAGATATAAAATCCAAACTCAGAAGTAAAAGGGAAATGCAGTTGTGGAAAATGTGCAAGATTTTAATTAAGCACTAGCCCTGTCCTGCACACAAGAAAAGAAACATGAAATTTAATTTTATGGATTTTTCTTTTTTTTGAAAGAAGTTAATTTTGGGGAATGGCTCTCTTGGTTGTTCCATTATTAAAGAACCATTTGGGACTGTGAATGTTTCAAAAGGTTTGTACCACGGAACTGTGGGATTTGTGCACAGTAACAGATCAGCTGGATGTTTCCAGCAGTCACAGCACAGCCATGTTGTTTGATGCAGGTGCACGAAACAGGCAGTGCTGGGGAAATCCTTTCATTTTCCCTTCCACACAACTAAAAAGCCTATCCCTTTGCAGGCATACCCCTTATTTAGTGAAATCCTACATACCTCAAACTGGGTGCTAAAGCTTCCACTACAAAAGGGGAGGGTGTCACCCCTGTAATTTCACAGGCACCACTGTGATATGATTGATTAACTCTAGATTGTGGGAGTCAGGAGAGTTGCACTTGTGGGGAACTGTGAGTTTAACATTAGACAAAAAAAAAATTACATATTTTCTAAAGGGCATTCATGGCCAGTTTGTTTAAGCCTTGAAATCAGAAGAGTATTGTGCCTGTCAGACTAGAAAGAAAATTTGGACCACAGCTTATATCAACCCTGAGGCTGGTCTCAAGTTTGTTCAATGCTTGAAAAATTACAATGTATCTGATTTCTGGATCATATGAAACAACATTTACACTATTGCTTTATAATTTTTGCCTGTTTATCCATTTTTATTAAGAAACGTTTATGATTGTCAAATGAAAAAAGATCCAACAAAACATCCACTAACAGTGATACAGTTGTTTAACCTCAAGCTGCCCATTTCTACATTCATTCCATGTTTCACTCTGTAATATAATTACTCCTGTTCGGAATAGACAGTGATGAAATGATCTGGCCTTTATGTATCATTACTTGATTAGTTTTTCTGTATTTTCTGAAAAAAAAATCAGTTACTGAACATTCTTATTAATATTAATTTGAAGTGCTTTTGCATGTCCTTCATGCTCTTTAGGATAGCTGCTATATAACAAAAAAGTATTTCTCCTTTCTTCTTCTGCACTACAGCTAAGTAAATTTTCATTATTAATTATTAAGCTTGATAACTTTTTAGAAAAAAAGCAGTTCAAACTGTATGAATATCTTCAGGTAAATATATTTAGACCAAGGACCATTTATTATCATTTGTGTTGCCACACTGCCTGGGGCTAAAGGAATTTTTGCCTTTTTAGTTCTGTATGAACCAGACTTATGATTACATAAAATGAGACTTGGCTGCTCTGATGCAAAGAGACATGAGATGGGGTTCATAATGCCAATTTGGTTCCCCAGGATTTAATTCGTATGTCGAGCTTCACAACAGCCACCATACTAAATTCTCAGATACATTACTAAGACAGGAAGGAGGAATAAGTTGTGTGAAACTCTGGCTATGTCAGTAAATACAGTTACAGTCCTCAATCTGCAATACACACACATACATAATATATACACACATGTTGATGTAGTTGGGTTATTTAATTATCAACTTTACCAACAGGATACAAGAGTGGTTCAAGCTAAATTAAATTCTTTCTGGGGCAAAAAGATGTTACCTTCGGGGGCAAAAACAGGTTGGGATGTTGACAGCATAAAAGATATACTAATTCTCTGCAAGACTTGTGGCTTATTTGGGAGATCATACAAATGTAAGAGCCTTGAATACAAGTTTAGAGAAACTGAAGAATTATACATGATTTCCATGTTTTCTTTAACCTCTTTTGCTTGGACATGAAACCTTCAGTCTGCGATCACAGAAACTACATCATCATCAGTGTAAAATCAGTATGGTAGGTCAGGAACAGTGATCCCAATATAAAATACAGGTCTTTTTTATTTTCTTTTTTTCCCCTTTTTGGTGTCTTTTTAAACTACTCTATAAAAGGTTCTTTGTCATATGCATTGTTTTTTTAAACTTTAGGGCTTGTACATGACATGTTTTGCCTACTATAAAGGTTTGACCACCTTTTTTCAGTAAGGAACACATTTTAGAGAAAATTATATCATGTAATGCATGTTAATTTTTTGAAAGTCCAGCTACTTCTCCCGACTGCTTCTTAGTAGACAGAGCAATAAATTATTTGTTCGCTTGCCCTGAAGCATGACACTAATTACTGCCAATCATTCTACCCATGTTTATCCTTGATATACAAGCAGCATCTTGTGCTAATCACATAAAGGCATCAAGAGTAAACCAGACATCACAGTAGCTTAATAGATCTAGTCATAGTATGGTTCTTAATGAACTCTGTATTCATATAAATGTCTATTATACTTAAGGAACTCTGTCATGAATGAAACTTAGCTGAACAGTCCTTAACTGAGACAAGGAGAAGGGTCACCTTGTACCTTTGGAAGGGAATGCTTGCAGTTACTGTAGCAAGGCTGCGAAAATCAGATGGAAAACTAAACTAAAACTTAGCTCATGGTGCATTAGGGAGAAAGCATGGTTAGAACCAGGCAACGCTCACTAGGATGTTTACATTCTACTTCTCCTGCTTATTTGTTGCATGACAAGCTCTTCAGATTGCTACGTGCAAAAATCAACATACAACAACGTATCTGATGTCAAATGGGAGAGTCCTAAGAATGGGTGCGTCAATTAATTGTTCTGTAAAAGTCAATATGGCAGCTTACCACAGTAATATTGAACTACCAAGCAGCTATAAAACAATGCTATTTAATGAGCTGAGGACTGAGTACTAAGGGAGAAAAACCAGAACAGTTGACTTCAGGACTGTGCAAATCTTGGTTCATTAACTGAGTAAAGTATTTCACAATAGTCCAGTAGATTAGAACAAGCCACTACGACCAGCCAAGCTGAACAGACAGTTAATGGTGCTCACAGAATTCAAAATAATTATTTTGTCTGTATCTGTGGCGGGGCATACCACCCCTCTCCCCACCACACAGTGGCTGGTGCAGGTAGTAGAGATAACCCAGGGGGAAGGCCCAGCGGGTATCATCTCCTGGCGCCAGAAGATCTGCCAGCCCAACAGATGTGGGAAGAGATAAAAAAACATAGGTGACCAAAAGGCCTGTTTTTACACTGTAAAAGTACTACAGTTTATCACAGAGGCAGAAGTCTCCTACACACTACCTGAGAAGCCTTCTACCCACATGCCCTGAAGGCATGCGAGACTTCTCCCTGGAGCCTGGACACAGATTCCGTGGTTACTTTTGTGGGAATTGAGGGAAAGGATTTCGATGTGTGCTCCTCAGGGATTGGATGGTAAGAAACACGGGATCCTAAGTTATATTATTTCTTTGCTAGGTATAAAATTAATAGGTACCTTTAACCCCACATGTATAATACTAATTGTCTCTTTTTGTCTTATTCCTGTGTAGTAATAGTCTGTCTTATGTCTGTTAGTTTTGTGTCTATTAAATAAATAATTCATTCTATAATAGACTGAATCAGCCATTATTAAAGAACTTACAAATGAGAGTGGGTTTTGGGGTGCTGGCCACCTCAGTAACGCGACTGCCTGCTGCCAGAGGCCTGGGCAAAAGGCGGGGACTTAAACACACATCATCCATTCATAACAGTATCTCAGCTTTTTACCCAAGAACTGGATTTACTTGGACATACAAATCAGCCTGTTGACATGGCAGACGGTCTGCAGCCATGACCATGGCTCAGCCAACACACCACAGGAGAACACCTCCTTCATTGCCTCTCTCTATACATACATACATATATATAACCTTTACTCTTATTTATGCATTGACACTGGAATACAAAATTTAACTCTGTGGGCACCATGATTGGAAATATGTGTCTCTGTCACTCTGGATATAAGGTTTCATGTTCCTGAGGAAAGCCAAGGGATAAGACAACTCCCTCCAATACTGCTAGGGTGAGACTGACTCAACTCTGGTGGATCCAACCAGACCCTCTTGCCAGGAGGACTTCACATGATGAGGGTGTTGCTCTCCCGGCTCCTACTCCAGTTTTCTTCAGCAACATAACTGCTCTATAGCTGAAGGACGCTATAAATTACAATCTTCTGAAAAACATTTCTGGCTTTGAAGCCACAGAACAGTAGCTCTTACTAAATAAATTTTTTTAAAAATCCAGAAGAGACAGTTTAAAAGAAGATGAATGACTTGCATATGATTGCACTAAGCATCTCAATGTTGTGATTTCTCAGAAAAAAAAAAAAAGTACTAGAACAAAGCATTATTTTACTAGGTAAAAAACATTTTCTTAAGCCAAGATATCAATCCCCTTGTTTTTTCAATGACGGATGAAATTACTGATCGTTGTTCAAAACCAGGCAGACAGTCTCTAGCAACACAATAAAGACTTTGCAACACAGAACACTCTAGATATGGGTATGTACAGGTAGCTCTTGTGATATGGGAAAGCCGTCTCAAACTGACTCAGAATGGAGACTCCATGTTTTGCCTTCAGGAATGGACTAGGGCTACAGCTGGGACTGGCTGCTTCCTTCTGCTGTGAGATGTGGCATTTCAAGAAATGAAAGCATTTTCTTACTCTTTGACCAGCTTTAGTCAAGCTGCCCCCTTCACCCAGAGATTATTGAAAGAATCCATCTAGCATATAACTCCTCTTTCCCAGAGGCTGTGCCAAGTGTTAGAATGAAGAAGAAAGTTTTGACAGGTACAGGATGCAACTAAGAAATGCTGTGAGCTGGTGCAACACAATTAATGCCCTGTGGGATTGCCATTGGAAACGGTCACATCCACTCCCCTACAGATGGTTAATTCAGGTGTTGAGACTTTAGAAGATAAATTCTGGACTTTTCAGAACAGGTATTTTGGTGTTTGCTCTGTTGGGCTTTTTCCAGGTTTTTCCACTGCTTTGTGAAAGGAGTAATCCCATTACAGGGTTGTAGAAATAGTTTGGAATTGGAGTAGATTTGTTCTTTGACTATTTTGATACGGTCTATGTTCTGTTTACTCCGACTTATCTGTGTGGTCTGTACCATGTTCCTCCCTGAAAATACAATACAGCAACAGGAACACCAGGAGCTGCAACTTGCAAAATGTTGTCTTTGTGTGGCATTAGCAGTCTGCAGAGCTTGGTATGCTACACGCAACCTGACAAATTTTGTTTCTTCCTCCCCACGCCACCATGCATATTCATAAGCAAACGTAACAATTACACACAAACAGAAGCTGCGATATATATAAAAACCAGAAAAAACCTACGTATGAAAACAAAAAAAAAATCTATGAAGAGACTGTTTTAAGGACTGCTATTAACTATTATACCAAGGAAGAAATCCCCACTCTTGGGTAAATTACTTCAAATGGACAAGTATCACCCGGTGAAATAAATCCTGCTGATCAGGATGGAAATGTAGGGTTTATAAGCTTCTTTTAAGTAAGCAGGTGTTCCCCTATGTACAGAAAGCATCTTAGATTTTCATGTGAGATCAAACATAAGAAAAGAGAGTGAGAGCAAAATGCCCATGACGCCGACTAATTCAACATGATTTTGTATAACGTTCAAACTTGCAACTGATTTATTGTTTTCTTCTGGGAAAAGGCTGTCAAATGAGGCAGGCACTGAAGAGTCAGATTTTTGCTCTTTTAAGCCTGCTTGTCTATTAGCATTCCTTCCTGCAGGAGAAATGAAATCAAATGCAGTATGTTTCACACCTGTAGCTATGAGACTTCTGATTTTGATAGCTGGAAACATCCTTATGTACTTATTCTGCAGACTTGTTATTTTTTTCCCCTTCTACAAGAAGGAGAGCGTTTTCTAGAACTCCTTTTTATTTTCTCTTTGCACCTTTTACTCAAGCGTGCAAAGTGAACTAACTCTTTAAATAATTTAACGTGAAAACACGCACATCTGGCCATCTGCTGCTACAGCTCAAGAAACTCCTGCATTTGTGACGGCAGCTGTTGAATACGCAAAGGGCAAACCAAAGCAAGCGACACCCAGAACCTCAAACCTGCAGCAGGTATTCTGACCAAGGCAGGGAGGTCTTCTGAAGTGTCACTGCAGGCATGCCAACATCACCTCAAAAACGCAAATAACTTTTCCTAGCAACTGCGACGTGCTCGGTTATTTCGTGGCGATCGCTGTGGCTCGGTACGCGCATCCCCGCGCAGCCGGGCTCCCGGCCGGTTGCAGCGCGGGCCCCGGGGCTCCGGCAGCCCCCGCACGGGCAGGGCAGCGCTAGGGCTCCATGGGCCCAAGGGTCACTCACCATGTTGACTTCCGAGACCACGTCGATGCTGGCAATCTCTATCCGCATGCCCACATCCACGGGCGGACCTGCGGGGGGAGCGGGAGGCGGCGTTAGCGGACCTGGAGGGGCCGGGGCGCGGGTCGGGGGGCGCGGGCGCCTCACCTCCGAAGTCGGGGCGGAGGCGGATGTCGTAGCCTTGGAGCAGCCTGTCCACGGTCTCCTTCACGTAGGACATGTTGCTGGGCCCGTCGGCGCTGCGGGAAGAAGCACAAGCGGGTTGGGGAGACGGCCAGGCAGCCCCGCGCCTGCCTCCCCTCCCTCCGTCCGCACCCCGGCGGCGCTCACCTGCGCGCCGCGCACGCCA
>VZRQ01003568.1:371247-388802 GCA_013397975.1 Machaerirhynchus nigripectus | reverse complement strand
CCGCAACAGGTGCCGCGGGAGCGCTGAGGGCGGCGGAGCCACGCGGCTGGCGGGGTGCAGCGGGACCCAGAGTCCTGGGCTGCCGTGGGGAAGGGGCTGCCACCGCCGGGCGCGCCTCCCGCCGCTGGAGCGCCGGCTTCCCGGCAAGAGACAGTGAATAACTGCTGAGGGCGCTTCGGTGTGAAAATTTCCCTCGATGGGATCTTAGCCATACAATGAAAGGGGAATGGGAAATTCGATAGAAATGGCACATTTTGGTGCAGGTAGCGTTTTGTCCAGCGGCGGAGGCTTGAGGACCCGGCCGTCCCGCGGAGCGCTCGGCGCTCCCGCAGCCGGCTGGTGACGGGGCTGTCCCGCAGCGGTACCCGCGGTGCCCCGCGCTGGACGTCGCCACTGATTTTTAGTTGCAATTTTTTAACTAATGTAATTGATCTTGCGTTTAGAACGCGATTTTATTTTCTTTTAAGACTCTCGGAATGGGTGGTCTAACGTAACCTGACCTCTCTTGTGTGCATTATTACACAGTGACTGATCGGAGCCCTGTGAACAGTTTATGGCTTTGTCGGTGCCGCTCGCTTTCACTGCACCGCAGCGCAGCAGAAATAACATTTATCCCTTTCAGGTTCAACACATCTCATCTGTGCGGTGCATAGTCCTGCGTGCGGTGCCCTTGGGATACGTATTGAATGCTTTTGAGGCTACTACAGTGTCATGCACACGTTTCTGAGAAATGGCAGACTTTTGGTGATGGCTTTTGTAGCTGAAATATGCCACAATATTAGAAAAAATGGTGGAATATTGATATAGTTTGTGACACACATTCTAGTCATAATTTTGAACAATTTTTGAAACAAGTTTTTGAATAATGCATTTTTCTATGAAAATTTGTCAGGCTTGGAGAAGGAGCACAACATGCTTCCTGAGAGATTACTATGGGAGTCTCTAATCTCACATCTGCTCTCTCCAACCATAACAGTACGAGTTTATGAAAATAATTATTTTATCGATTCTTTGTAACAGTATATAATAAATATTTTCAATTTTCTTTGAGGAGTTTTATATATTTTTGTTTTCCTCCTAGTTCATTAATTAGCTGCTGAAAAATGTGACTTCCCAGCTCAGATTGAGGGTACTTGAGGATTGCTCTTTGGAAAGAGTTTTGTTCAATGATAATTGGTGTGACTTGGGTAGAGTGCTTAAAAAAAACCCTACCTATAGACATTTGCCAAAAAGTATCTTTTTATTTAGGGTTGTATCACACACAGCCATAATAAAGTTACCTGGTTCTTCTGAAGCACTGAATTAAGATTTACCATGGAATTACATAGTCCCTTTTACTTCTTGATGGTATGCAGTATTATATTTAGCTTTATCATAAGCCATGTGAAAGTCAGATGTGCCTGTACTTAAGGGAGACCACTGCTCTCCATGGCTTGCCGAAATCTGTCTTAAGACATAAGTGCAGGGTTTATTGTATTAGAATTCTTAATCTGCACATTTCAGAGCAGCTTTAGTTCAGACAAGCTGTAATCTGGCCCTTGGACTGAATGCCCATTAATGGTTGAACTGTTGCAGGTGAATTTCTGATCTTATCATCTGTCTGAGAAGGCATGAGCAAAGCCTGTCCTGCAGGTGTCCTGCAATCAGGGATGTCTCAGCCCAGCAAGTATACTTCCAGGGAAGACGCGGTTGTTCTTGGCAAGCTGGTTCCTCTGAGAGCTCTCCCAACCAAGCTGTCCTGGCTTCTGGAGACCAGCCTCGAGCTTCCACCCCTGAACATCCCAAAAATAAGACCCAAACTGTCAAAATTCAATGCCATTTTGTACAGCTTGATTACTGAGGATATCCGGGCTCTAAGCTCGGGTCTTGAAACAACTGCAAATATCCTGCAGTGTGGAGACAATACTGAAAATATCCCTCAGTAATGGGGGCTTGGGAACAAAGAGATTTATATGGTACCTTTAATAACCATACAAAGGAGAAGCTGCATGGCATTAGCCACAGCAGAGGGGGTGAGAAGGATTTTTTTTGCCCCATCATAAGGATGATGGAAACATGTCTGGGACCCATTTTCCATTGCTTTCAGGACTGAAAAAGGTAAATTATTATCAGCAGGACTTCCACTCTCACATGTGTTACTAGCTGAAGTAGTCAATGAATAAGAATTTGAAGTTCTGCTCTCTTTGCAGATGATCTGTTTCTAGGAGAATATAGTATGCTTTTCCAGGCCACCAATATGGAAGAATTTTGACGTAATTTTGATAAAAACACTCCATGTGACATAGTTCTTGCTTCAGGATTTCTTTAACAACCCCTTATACAAAGAACAAGTGACATCCAAAATGAATGACTATGGAGAACAGGCTAACTCTCAAGGCCCAGGTATTATCACTATTGTTTACAAACATTTTCGAAAAGCTTACACAGGTGATGAGACATCTCGTGATCTGATTTTGACATGTGCTTCAAATGGCAGCTGCTTCTGCAGTCAATAAATTCGATTCAAAATACAGCAATGTGTCTTTTCATCCACTCCAATGGGGTTTGCTCAGTCACTCAGGCTGAGTCAAACTTGATGGGTACTCAAGATGGCTTTTGGGCATCTCAGAATTTGCTGAGCACCCCAGAATGCAGGCACCTAAATAGATGGCTAATTTGAGGTTTTGGAAATCAGGCTGCTTAGTGCCCAAAGTTCTAGGAGCTTAATTTGGAGAGTTTTCAATATTCTTAATTATCTCTCACCTCTGAGATATGCAGTTGTAAATCTGTGCTTTTTAGTAAGACTGGAGATAACATAGCTCCTATACCAAGAAAAGTGCACATCCTCTTCATGGAAGTGTCTACCTTGACAGAAACCATTAAATATTTCTATGCTACTGCCTTTCCTGTCCACTCTGACAGTGAAATGAGCTCCCATGGCAGAGCTGTCACTCTGCCCCATGTGTGCTATTTAGTGACACCAGCAGCGTGCTGAGGTGGGATGCAGCCAGCTCACAGCCCGTAGGAGCTGTAACCCTGTTGTACCAAACACCTGCGGTGCCTTCAATTTCTGCTCTTACAGTCTTTTCTTGTGGTTGTTTTCTCATACTTGTTCAATAAGTTTTCTTGAAACCATTGCTAATGATAGTGCCAAATTCCTTTCCCAATAATTTCTGTCCTGGGTTTAGTATATATAGGGTCTATGAGACAGACATACAGCTTGTAAATGACATTTTAAAAATGTATTTTCTGGCCTGTGTTAAAGAAGGCAGACCTTTTGAATGGGGAATAGTTTTATATTTGTTAAACATACATAAGCACAAATAAACTAAACCAATGGAAATCCACTAGTTCCAAAATATTAACCATTACTCTTTTTTTCATATTCTGAGGCATGTCAAATGCTTACTAGAAGAAATATAAATAATATAAATCATGATCAGAAAATATCCTGGGCCAAATGCATGTTCATTTTTTACTTTCATTATGTTTAAACTTTCAGGAGGGAATAATTTCTCTTACACAAATGAATGTTTGCAGTTTATTAAATACCTTTTTTGCACTGCTCCTTTTAATTTGGCATCAGAAAGTGCACACCATACAAAGATAATGTCCTGCTCAGATAATGTTGGCCAATAAAAAAAAATGCAAGATCACTTAAAAAAGGGGAAATTCTTTCTGTGTTCCACTGGATAAGATCTGTAGACAGGAAAACTGCAAGTTTTAAAGAAACAAAGGAGGAAAAAAATGCAAAAATTATGACTATGCAATCTCTCTCTAGTGATATTTTATGCCTTCTTAAATGTGGAATGAAAGTAGGTATCTCTGTGCTTCTGCTCAAAACAGAAAAGGGGAGCTGTGTCCCTCATACTGTAGTCTTTGTATGTGGATGTGATGACTGAGAATGTTAATATTTGTGATACTGACATTTGAGAAACTACAAATAGGGACTTGCAGACCCAGGATACTCCTAATCTAAGTGTCCAACTGGAACTGTTGTGTGGATTTTTCATATTACATACAGAGCTAAAAGAAAAATGAGAATTAGGTGGGTACTTTTTTTTTTTTTACTTGGTACTGAGCAGGTGACATTTTGCAGTAATTATACCAATAACAAAAATTCAAAATTTTAGATCAGATTTTTTAGCAATTAAGCTGAACGGTTTGAAAACTATGAAGTGGAACCTTGGAACTGTGAAATGACTACCTGTGCTAATGCCTGAGGTGGCCACCTAAAAAGCAGAGACTAGACAGGAATAAGGGAATAAAGGCAGGCATTTATTTGAAGTGCCTTCAAAGGTACACCCTGGGCAGGCCAAAGGCGATGCCCAAGATGGGCCCCGAGTCACGAGTTCTTCACACTTTTTAAAGTTTGGTTCATTTACATATCTGGGTTGATTCTCCAATTAAAACTTCAGTTAATGATGTAATTTCCCCAAGCTCATCCCCCTTCTAAAGATGTTGGTTTACACATTTTGGGCCTAGGACAGTCTGGGTGTCCTTGGAGAGCAAGCTTGGAGAGGCTTTGTTGTGTCTAACTGGCATAAGAGAACAGCAGCTAGCAGGTTACAAGACACTTCAGAGTTGCACACTAAGCAATACAGGATTTGAAAAACATAAAAACTAAAACCGAAGGCATCAGTTCAGGTAAAAAACAAACCTTGTTCATATTTATACATAAAGAGGCAGGTAACAAAATAGGTCACTTATTTCATCTGCTTAGTGATAGTGCTATTGTTTTATACCTACAGTAATCCCTTGAGTCAAATAGAGCTTGTGAGCCATCTTCTCAAATTACAGAAAACTGCAAGCTGGGAGTACTTTTACTGTGCCTTGGGGATTTCAGTGGAGCAGCAAAGCTGAGCAAACAATTGAGAAGAGTTGAGGACTGACATGGTGAACTTGAGCTTTATCCTGGGATCTGTAGAGAGTGTGATGCTGCCACACACTGAGGAGACCACCTCACCCTCACACCCATTTCCCCTTTCCTTTAGGTCTTTCAGTTAGCCCTCACTCTTACCTCAGGAAAGGAAAGGTATATATCTACTTTGTGCTCCATTTTCATCCCTCTTTTTATACACTGTAAAGATCAATTAAGATCTTTCTAGTGCAGGTTCTACTTTGTTTTAAAAAGCTGTAAAATGCTTAGGACAGTTCTTTTAAGGAATTAATAGTAAATATCAAAACTGTGAGTCAAAGTTACTCACCTTTAATAGTCAAAACGAGAAGAGAATATATGAGCTATAGGATCTTGTCCCGTAATATCTATAGCCAGAATAGTTTTGTGAGTCTTTAATCATGTCAGATAAACATCTGTACCACTCATTTGAAACCCCTTTTTCGATTTCCCAGCCTTGTGTCTAGACCACCATCCAACATCCATTCATAACTTTACAGAATTTGCTTCCTCTCAGGATGTGCATGCCCAGCACTGCATCCCTAAAGACAGAAAACCCTACAGCAGTACATTTTCTTCCCCCTCCCTCCTCATTACCTATGGGAAGCAACCTTGCTGACCTTCCAAGTCCTTCATCCCACGTGTGAGAGATTCAGAAGCTCCTTCTGCCTCTGATGCTGGCTCAAGAGAAGTAGTAGGGGCTAAAGAGTGAGGTCTTTGTGCCAGTTGCTATAGAGATTATCAAAAAAGACAATTTTAGCTTCAGAGAACAAACCATTCAGGATGAGTTAGGAAGACAAGCCACAAGTGTTCCGACAGACATGAAGGAGGTGAAGGCAGTAGTTAGTGTGTATGCATTTGTATAGTTTAATGGACATATTAACTACAAAGGAGCCAGTCATCCTAAGTGTTGTTGGAAAAAGGAAGGCAGTTGATGGCAGCCGCACAGAAGCTGGTTTTAAGGAGGTACTTAGAGAACAGAGACATATGAAGTATGATATTGTTTTGATTTCTCTTAAAAGGTACTTCAGATGCTTCCTTTTTATACAGCTCCTAAAAATTGAGGTTTGTGAGTAGTGGCAGTATGTCAGGAGCAGAATAGAAAGAGTTAACACCTGATGTTTTATCCTGTAGAAATTGAGCACACGTATACCTTTTTATTACAAGCAGTTCCCTTGGTTTTAAGAAGCTCATGCATACTGTGGCAAGATGCTTATATATTTGTAGGATTGAGAACTTTTGCTTCTATGCTATTTAGGCCTGCTACTGTCTTGATTTGTACAGGTTTTTTTAATCATAAGAAATGAAACAGTGGAATGGCTCAGAAATTATTTTTCTGATAAATGGATTAATTTTACCCAGCTTTGCCTTTTGATTGTTTTCCGAAGCAGCTGACTGAAAATCCCTATTTAAATTATCAGGTTTAATGAGTAGTATTGTCATACTCACAAGTATTTTACCACACAGAGCCACTAGAATGCAATGTGTCTCTTTGTCCCATTTCAGTGATGTGATGCACTCATTTCATACACTTGTGAATGTGAGTCATGTAAATAAGACCCTAGCTTGTTTGCTTCTAGCGATAAGGAGATAGAATGGCTGAATTTAGTCCTATATGCAATTTCTCTGGATTATGTAGCTCAGAGAGTTCCTTTCTCAGGAAGAACAGAGAAAAACTGGATCAAAATGAAATTTTCTTTGAGAAAATATACATTTTTGCATTATATACTCTCAAGAGATTTTGAATTAAAGATACTCCTGAGCAGCCTGATCTATCTTGAGGTTAGTGTGTCTCAGAGCAGAAACAGCTTGGCTCTGCAGTTGATCAGGAGGTAGGCTACACAACTTGCCCTTCCAATTTCAAGTATTTTGTGATCTTGTGGTTCTGAAGGGTGGTAACACTGCTTTCTGCCTCTACTTCTGGTTTACAGTTCTTCCATAGAAACTTCCATAGTTTCAGTTCCTTTTTAATCTCCAGTAGCCTCTGCTTATTTGGTGTTATATTGCTGAGAAGATTGAAGATCCTAGCTAGTTTTACCTCAAAACTAGTTTTACATTAGAAGTTTTGGGTTTTTGACTTAAATCTGATTTGTGATGAAAACTGGTGCTGAACACAGGCCTTTTCTATTGGCCACCACTTCCAGTTTTAGAATTAAATCTACCCTTAGTGCACTGAAGACCCAGACTCCAAATCACATACTCCTCAAACAGCCAAGTTCCGTAAGAAAGGAAACAGAAATTTTGGTTGAGATTTTATAGTACTTGTTTTTTAAGAGATTGTGCCTATATATGGTAAAACCCTAAAAAGTGAAAGCTAGAACAGAGCCAAGAATGGGCATTGCAAATAGAAACAGTTCTTTATCTTGCTGTTGCACCTGCATCATGAAAGGTAGGAATTTTATACTTCTACTCATTATCAAGGTCATCTGCTACTTCCAAGGATGGAGGTGACAATAAGAAAAATTTGCGTTGTATTTCAAGAATATGTTTACAAAATATGTCACCTCTCACATTTAAGAGTGAGTTTTATGGAAAGAGCAAAGTATAACAATAAAACCTGCCAGACTGAAAACTTACAGGCTGTTTTCTTTGATGATGGCAAATTCCCCTGGAATTCTGTTGTCAATTTACAGCCATGAAAATGACAGCATTAGGTATCACTATGCACAGTCATACCTACGCTAGGAGAAAACAAAGTGGGCATGATTTTAACAAATGCAATAGTCCTACACAACAGCTGCTTGCACGCTCCTTTCTTGTCTCAGGAGCACATTTGAAGAGTGAGATAGATGCTTCTGGCTTGCTGAAATAAAGAGCACATGTGAATCTATTCTGCTGGGAGCCACTTTGTCATCAGTAAAGTGTAAGACAGCAAGTAATTTTACTTATCTCTTTACGTGATGTAGGGGTGCAGGTCTAAAATCCATGATTTATGTATGTTGTGTGGGCTGGCAGCAGTCACTGGAAGTGGTCCATAAACTGAGAAATGGATTGCGCCCTGTCATTTTTGCTGCTTTTAGCTATTTGAAAAAGAACCTTAAAATAAAGGCTAAAATAAGTGCTAAGTTAAGAATTTGAAGAAAAAAGAAATTGAACACAGAGAACTGGTGAGAATGTTCCTCAGCCAAATCACAGAACTGGGATGCTACTAATTTTTTAGCCCCTGTTTGTATCTCTTCCCACTGCAGTGGAGGGCACAGGGGGACAAGGATGCTCCCATGGATAACTGCACTGAGAAGAAGTTCAGGAGGGACGGTTCAACAGCATGGGGTGTTGCTTCATTCACTGTTCATACATTTTGGAAAAGACTGAACTCTTTATGGCTGCGTTCAAACCCACCTCAGGTCAAAACCATCGTGACTTCTCTTTAAGGGCCATCAGCAGAATGTTAAAGCTCAGGAAGCAGTAAAAGGTGAGATAAGGGATGCAGGAGCATAAAATTTTGTTCCCTTGAGCTTCTCTTGAGCAGCATCAAGCATTTGTGTGATGTCAATATTAGCTTCAGATAGTTTTCAGTACCATTTTGGGACAGAAGTGAATAGAGGTTGAAAGATTTAGTTTTGTGTGCAGAAAAGGCCAAAAGAACAAATATCAATATATGTATTTTATAATTTGGAAACCTTTCTCTCTCATCTCTTCCTACTGTAAGGGATGATTTTGAAATCCTTTGCATGAGTTGACTTCTCATATTCTCAACCTCTTCGTTGTGTCTTCCTTTGTCTTGAGAAGTTTCTCCTTAAGTGACTTTTCTTTGATTCAGAGAGTTTCTCTCCTTCACCTGGTATATTAAGGCTTATTTTTTACTTCAGCTCTGGACATTATCAAAGTTTTAATTTCAGAAAATCTGCAAAATGTTTTTCAGTGAGAGGGGCTAGGCCATATGAGTGGCAGACAAGTCAAATTCCTTTTCACCCCTGCTTTGAGAAAGCAAAATGTTGCCTGCCCGTAGTCAGATAGGGAACTGAAGAATTAGAAAATTTAAGAGGATAAAAACAACAATAACGAGGCTATAAGAAAACAAAGTATTTTAAATAAAGAGAAAACCCCAACACTATAGTAAATTAGGAACTTAGAATGAAAAATGCTATCTTGTTCTGATCCAGAATCACCAGTGTGAGTGGCAGGGTTTTTGTTTACTTCAGTGAGTTTTGGAACAGGACCTAAACGGCCCTAGTAACTAAATAACAGATAAGTCAGGGTAGATTTTTACTTATTCATTTTGGGTTGGGAAAAGATCATGTATTGCTTTGGGTTAATAAGACAGCGAAGGCACTTTTACCATCCTCTTAAAACCATTAATCTTATGCAGTCTGCCTCCTGGAATTGTGTATTTGTCTCTGTTAAATATTCAGCTTCCTTTTTGTCCATTGGATTTTCCACCCACTCATTTTCACTATCAGCAGTGGAAGTCTTCATTTCTCATGTTTAAGTGGGCTAAGAGGTGAGGGAGGTGATGGTGGAGGCCTGCTCATGAAGACAGGGTATTTCTCAGAGAGTGTTAATCACATGTGCTCTGGTATCTGTGTCCAGCAGAGAAATACTTAGAAAGATGATTATGTATTAAACATCTGAAATGAGACACAAAGTTGACAAAACATCTAAACTACTAAGGACATGGGTATTGGTTAAATACTGACCTATTTGATAATAGTACTTAGTATTTCTATACTTTACATTTTTTAATCACTGTGAGCATTTGACCTAAATTAATGCCTTCAAGTATCCCTGCAATATGAGGAAGTCTTTTCTAAAATTTAAAGAACAGGAAATTCAGACATGGAGGTCTGGAGATCAAAAATTTTAAATGCCGATTTGGGTATTTGACCTCCACAAGGTCTGTGTCAGTCTTATGTATAAATTGATGCATGTAGAATGAGCTACACTTGTTAAAAGATTTGGCCTAAATGACTTATCCAAGGTAACAGAAATCAGTGGCAGAGCTGGGAAAGGATCTGAAGAGTGCATCTTTAAAGGTAAAAAAGCAACTGAGGTATAAAAACTATTTCTAAGTGCATTATGCCCTGTGAATTTTATAATAGTGAATTTTTTTTCATGCTGTTCTTGAAAAATTCAGTCTAGTACATAAGACATGAAATGCTGCAGCTGCACCAGATCAACCCCATGGTGTACACAAACTAGCACACCCTGTGACTGTGTCCAGGATTTTATATGTGTACTGTTGCAAACTACTTAGAGTGGACTTGTCACTGCACATCAAATATCTGTTGATTCACACACGTAAGTAAAAGCAAAAGGGTATTGCACTTTGTCAATTATTGTACTTCTTTCACTCTGTATAAGAGCAGACTACTCTCCCTTTATAAGACATACTCCAAGGATAAGAAATACTCCAGGAAAATTGAAAAGGGTGAGGATCTGCTCACAGGCCCTGGACCTACCTGGCCTAACTTCGAGGCTAGCTGTGCTTTGAGAAGTTTGGACTAATGACTTCTAAAAGTTGCTTCCAAGCTGAACCACTCTGTAATTTCCCTTCAGTGGAATCATTGTGTGGGAAGGGGAAGAGACAGTGGATAGATAAAGAGACTATTCACTGTGCAAGAGATGAGCTACTCCCCCTATACCTGCAGAATGGAATTAGCTTCCACTTGCTTACCACTGAGGACGAGGGCCCCTTGCTAGGCTACCACTGTAAAACCCCTCTCTGGGTGAGTAGTGAAGATCTGGGAACTAGTTATGGAAAGTGGCTAATGCATACCTTACCTTGTCAAATGGTCTAAGCTGCCACTGCTGCCAGCGGGAGGGATCAGCACACACTTCCCAAGCAGTTCTCAGCTCCTTGCAAGTGATACTCAGGTACACCTCAAATTACTTGAGAGAAGTATTTATTTTTTTCTCGTTTCTACCAGCTCATCTTTACAGTGTTTTCTTTGCCTGATGCCTTTGTATTGATGCCTATAAGACAAAACAAGCTCCCTTGTGCTGCCCACTGCTGCTACAGCGCCCTTTCCTTTCTGAGGATATGAAATTTTTCCTCAGTAACTTTGAGATGTAAGTAATGCCACTCCATGCAACAACCACCAGATGGTAATGAAGAGCAGACTAGTTGTGTGCCTTTTATAGATTTAGTGTATTACCACAGTGGCAAATTTTGCTTTTACAAGCAGAGCTTACAGGTCTAAACCAGGTCTAAACCAATTTGTTCAGCTGTTCACCTCTGGGCCAGTCTGCTTGGCAGCTCTATTTACATAAAACCTCCAATCATTCTGTTTGCTTTTATATTAAAATATGTGAAAGGAAATATTCTCTACCTAATGCACAAATGCTGATATTATTATTTAGTTCAAAAATGTTCTCATTATAAGGAAGGTTTTGACTATATTTGGTGTACAACTATATGAGCTATCTCTTAAAAGAAGGTGCATGCAGAACATCGTTAAGTGACTGCATGCCTTGCTTCTTCTGCTGCCACTATATATCTGCAAGTGTCATGAAGGATGTAGCTCTTTCAAGGCAGAAAGGAAAGTCTCTGTTGCTGTGTGTGCTTGGCATCAGCAAAGAGAGCAGTGTTGAGAAGTGAACCAAACCAAAGCAAAGTTCTTAGCTCAACATCATTGTCAGTGAAGAGGTGGTGTTGAGCACAGCTCGCCAACCCCACAGCATGGCAACGTGAGGGAATAGCAGCAAAAACAGAGCCTGTGAAGTACTGCTAGCCTCAGACTTTTGAGAACCAGAAATCAGACCCACAGGGCTCATGAGATTCAGAAGTCTAAGTTTTACTTACCTGCCTGCAGGATTTTGGGTTCTTTATGAATTATCTTGTAAACCACCTAGGTAAAATTTTCAGGTTTTTCCTGGCATTGTACAATCCAGAGACTTTGCAACTCCTTCATCCTTTTAAAGAAAAATTAGGCTCCTCCTCCTTTGATGCAAGCTAAGCACCAGGAAGGCAGGAAGAAAATCACTAGAGCTGTTGCCAGTGGCTTCACTGTGAGTCAAGGGCCAGACCTGTGACTTCCATGGAATATTTAAGTCATTCCCCAGGTATCTGCCCATGACTCATATACTTCTGGGATTAGTAGACATGTAATGACTGGGAACAATGAAGCCTTCCAGGAAGGCAGTTTGTTGGTGCGTCTTCTCTCTTGTTCCCTCTGCGAGCAGTTGCCAGCAGCAGGATGCAGCTGTCTTAAAAGCAGTAGGCAGAGCAGCAGGATCTGCCTGAAAGCAGGAATCTGAAGGAGACTGCAAGTGGGAGCATCCAGCCTTCCTCCCTTCTCCTTCTGAGCTATGGCGGCCCCCACAAACTCCCTCTGCCTCAGCCCCCTGCCCTTCTCTGCCCTGCCTATCACTTCTGAATGCTATAGAAAGTTTGCAACTGTTGCTCGTGACAACCAAAATTCTTGACACATTTTGCATTAAATGTGGGAGCCCTGACAGGCAAAGGCAGGATACAGGGCAGTGGCTTCCCAGATTCCTCTCCGCAACCCCGGCTGCCATGTCCTTCACCTCAATGAAAAAGAGACATATTTGTATTGCTTTTAGTAAAATTTGCATGCCCCCCTGCATGAAGAGGTTTTCCTTATCTTATTTTTCCAGGGATGCCCATTTTAGAGATAGAAATCAGGAGATCTGCTTGATTCCCCACTTTGCCACTGAGGACGTGACTGTGACTTGTCCTGATGGCCCTGGCTACAGATGTGACATGGGTCAGTGATATGCCAAATTATATGAGTGTGTGTGCCAGGAAAGTATTAGGGTCAGATGAGAAAGAAGAGATGAAGGCACATGAATCCTCTAGTGCTTTCTTGGTGACAACACTTTTTGCCCCAAATTGCAGTTCCTGCAGTGAGTGCTTCCACAAACACATTTCCATTGCAATGTGTAGAGTAGAGGTCCCCTTAAATATGAAGCTCACAGTTTACCTCCTTAAACATCCATGTGTCAATCACTAGAATCCATATAAATCTTCTTGCAATCAGTAATAGCAATATATGCATGTGTGTGTGTATATATATACATATATATATATATATATATATTTGGTATTCAAAGGATTTTCTAGTCTTTTTCCAAGCAATCAAGGACATGTGTGTTAAAATAACCATGGCACCGTAGAGCAGTCTTGTAAATACCATATGTCAGAGGAAAAAATACACAGCTAAATGCATGTCGGCATCAACTCCTGCAGTTCCGTAGGAGTTCTGGCCATGGAAGTGAAGCAAAGCTGGGCCAGCTGAACGTTCAGTTTTACAGAGAGCTTATGCTGTGCTCTGAAAAGCCAGATGAGGAGGTGACTAGAAAACTGACCTGGGACACAGCAGGCTGGAATTAAGTTCCTGTTCTGCTGCAAATTTCTTATATGGGAAGCAGTTACATTTCATACATGGTGTTGCATTGCCACTTAAGCTTTTTGTATCTCTACTCCCAGCAAAACAGAAATAATAGTACTTTCTTGTATCCAGTCCTTACGTAGTCTTGTTTGTCTAGACTGTTAAGTTCTTCGGAGAGGGAAGTGCATAGGTAAAAACTTTGTGATCAAAAACTGAAATAAGAACCTGGAAAGAAAACTTCTATATCAGGAAAGGGAACTACAGGGAAATCTGGAACTGAAAGAAGAGCCAGAAAGAGCTTATGCATCTATCTTACTGTTCCCAGGGCAGAACTTAAGTTTCAATCAATAGACGCCAAATCCACATTCCTTAAACATAAGCACATCAGTAGAGGTGCAGCCAAGGCCCACAGTGTCCTGGCATCCCCACTGATTGAAAACTCTTCCCTGAACAGGTAGCACAGACTTTCCCTGAACTCCAGATCAAAGTTTTGATAAAGCCAAGACATGTACGTTTCCATGATCTCTTTAATCAGTGTGGATGTTGGAGAAGAAGGGAATGAAAGACACTTTTGTTAGTACAGTAAAGGTACCCGTATCTTTTCTTGGCCACCTACCAAAAATGGGATCAGGGTATGCATTTTCCAAAGAATGGATACTCAACCCCTGATTTTTTAAAAAGGATGTATGTGAAGACAAGTTGTCTGTTCAAAACTGTAAGATACTCTATTGATATGGAGAGAAACAAAAAAATCCAAGAAATCCATGACTTAGCTATTTAGATTAAAAAATCATTGAGATGCTTGGCAGTGAGCCCAGTTTTATCTTCTCTTTTCTAAGAGTTAGATGTTTTTAGCTATGCAACCTGTAGCTGGGCATTAAAGATTTTCACACCTTTCAATAGTAGCTTGCCTGTCTTCATGGATTTGATGCCAAAACTAAATCAGGTAAAAATGAGCTGAATAATTAATATGCTGTGGGAAAGGATGGAACCTATAATTTACCTCTATAACCTGTAGTGTTGGTAGAGCCTACAGTTTACAAAAGGAAAAAAAAAAAGCCAAACCAAAAAAATACAAACCCATAAAGGTTAGATAATGACTAACACACAAAAAGAACTAACTTCCTTTTTTTATACACTTAAACTGATGGTAAAGTAGAAATGGGAAGAGTGATGAGAAAATTTTCTGCTTCTCTGTGTTGTGACAAATAAAAAATGATTAAGCTATACTTAAAGATCCATAGCTTTGGATAAGCCTGCTTTTGAGGCTTGGCCAGAATGTCTGCTTCATCAAAAATCATTAGCAGTATACATCAGTGTAGGGACAGTAAAAAAAAAAAAAAATCTATTTAAGAAATTCAAGTGCTTTCTGAGCATATGGAGCCTGGCAAAAATAGTCCCCTTCTTACAATAGTCCCCGATGGGTGAGATTTCTTCAGAGAAATCTTGGAAGAATTGGTGGTAAAAGCCAGAGAAACTGGGAAAATGCTGAATTCAGCAAACATTTTTGGGGACCTTCAATCAAGCCTGTGACCACTAAATCCTTCTTGGAGTCATCAAGTTATTTTAGAGAGATAATATAACCCAGATACTCTGTGAAGAGATCAAAGACCATTCTAAGCAGTGCTTTTCAAAACAGCATACATCTGCTGGTGACAAAGAAGCACCTCTGGAGTTTCTGTGTGTCTATGTTACAAATACATTACAAAAAAAACCCCTAGAATAGCTCTTAAGTTGTGATTCAGAAAACATTGAAATTAATCAGGGTAATGCATGTATCAGAAGTAATAAACAAATATTCAGAGGTGCTATATGTAGCTTGCAGGACTGTTTACTGTTATTTTGAACTGCTTTATGTTTTCTTCAAGTCTAGTTTTGTAAAAGCTTCATCAGTCTACAAATGATAAAGTTTTTCAGATATCAAGGACAACAGTCTGGTTTTAGTATTAATCTTATGGATTTCTTGATAGTCATTGCTGGATTTAAGGGAGATATTAACCACTGATAAATATGAGTAGTGCTAGAATTAATCTTCTAGATTTAGAGAAAGTGACTTTTCATTTAGTTTTACACTTGTAGGGAGTAAATGCACTCAAACAGTACCTGAATATTACATCCATACAACCTGAGGCAGGCTTAGTGTGACAGGAGGGCACTGTGTCTACATTTTCTTAGAGAAAACAACATGGGCATCTTTTTAGAAGCCAGGAGTATTTCTTGCCCTTGCATGGCATGTCCACAAATCTTGTAAACCGATGTTACCTTTACTGAATGTTACTTCAGTTACTTCACTGAAGTACCTGTACTGAAGAGACAAAAGGTATCAATAATATTGTTCTTTGTTCTAAAGAACTTGGAAATCATTCAAAGACCAGCTCAGTTCCTAGATTTGATGAAAGGGGGAGTTTCTTTGATTTCTAGCTGTAGCAGAACTACTGACTCCAGGCATGGATTTGAGAGGGGGGTGTGTGATAGCATTTCTCACGACATTCATGTGGTGAGGTCATGACTGGTCAATACCACTCGACTTTTCTATTTCAGTTCACGCAGGTGTCTATACATATCCAGAAGATATTAAAACAATCTAAACCCAGGGGTGTCCCCAGCTCCGCCTCGGTGTTTGTTTTCTCCGTCAGCAGCTGTAATAAGTGGCAGTGCCGTAGAGCCACGTTTTGCTTCAAGTTTGTAACTAGCCAGCAAGATTCTGCCCAGTTCTCAATTAGCCTCTATTGCCCTCATGTTTTTTGAGTTTCACTTCTGCCAGCAAAATTTTACTGAGGTATTCCTATATAAGATAATATCACTAGGAAATATTTTCAATATTCTGCAGTAAGTGATTACTTTTTATTGCAAGGGAGAAAAACTAGACACTCTCTTTTAGTGGAGGCCAGTTCTAAGTATCCCCCTGGCATAGTCCACTCTAGAGCAGAAGAGTGGTCCAGAGAAACAAATCACAACACTTTACAGAAGATCCCAACTGGCTGATTAACCCAGAGAAACTTATCTGACACTGGTGAAATTAGACTTCTGAAGAGCTGTGCATCCATCCTTCTGTTGTTCCTGATCAGATTGCTAATGGAGCCAGAGCAGTGGACTCTGGCTGTTGTGCTGGTTTTCACCTCTGTGTGGAGTTAAACAGGCTGCTTCCAGAGCCTCATCACAAAAGCTGAAGTGACCTTGGCGTGACATCCTACCGTCTGTGTTGTCCGTGTTTGTAAATACTGCACAGAGAGTGTGTGCCGTCCATAGGCAGGCTGCCCCACTCGGTGAGGTTTTGGCAGTACATCTGTCATTCCACTAAGGCAGTCAGATCAGGATCCTGTAAAGCAGTCAGGAGATGAGGATCCTTGTCAAAATCTCAGGAAGCAGACTAGTAATCTGCAGAGGCCTAAATAGGGCTTTTAAAATTGGAAGCAGAACTGACTGCCTAGACAGAGTTTTTTGAAAGATAAACAGCGTCAGCAGGCTAAATGGATTTGAAGCACAGCTTTAATTGTTTCTCAAACGAATCAGCAAAGGGCACCCTTGCTGGAACAAGCTCTGAAGTACAGTCAGGAAGATTTCAAGTGTACAGTAGTTTTGAAGATAATCAGGCATTTCAGTGCTAAAAGATACTGTAGTAAGTAATGAATAAAGACTTTTTTACTGTCGGCATTGACAGTACTGTAGTCTTGGAGTCAATTACAATACCTGCCCTATGTGCATGATGAATTTCACCATCCTCATTAAAATTGACATGCACACTGATTTTCAAACCTCAACAATTGTCTCTGCAGCACACTTGATCAGAAGAACAAGTTGTTTATTGCCAATACTTACTGTGTGTGGAACACCCCCCGTTCTCCTCCTTTCCCCCTGTCCACCCCTCTCCACCCAACCATCCCAATAGCCTGTGACAGACTAACAACACCTCTGAGTGGATTTTAGTGTAATTCTTCAGAATCCCTTGGTCCTTGCATAATGGAATTTTTTTGGGTCACCAAATCGTGTTTCCTAATTATAGGAACGATAAGAAAAGAAAGAAGAAAAGCCCACCAGATATAATGTGAAACGAGTCCCTTATTCTGGCATTTTTTAGGTTCAGAAACCTGGGATAACCCACTCGCTTCCATCTGTTTTGGGTGCGCTCTGTTTTAACCTTGAAGTCAAAGCTTTCCTTCACCTCCTCTTCTTGCCTCTCTCCTGCCAGCTCCTCTCCTACTGGAGCGGAGAGACCCTCCTGCGCCCAAACCGTCCTCGCCGGGGAATTAATCGCCCCCGCCCGCCCCCGCTCTCGGTTTTGTTCCCCTCGTGGGGAGCAGAGGCGACCGGGACGAGCGAAGACTCCGCCACCGCGGTCACCCCCGCGACGCCCCCAGCCTCCCTTCCCGCACTGTCACCCCACCTCC
>VZRQ01003568.1:227938-365546 GCA_013397975.1 Machaerirhynchus nigripectus | reverse complement strand
TTTTTTTTTTTTTTTTAACGTAGCTGTAGGAACTGATGTAATATGACTTTATGTGGTTTATATATCCTGGCAATGATCTCATAACAGCAGCAATAACTGCACAGCATTTAAACTGTACTTTCTATGTTGAAACCTTTGTACAGACTTGTTAATGTTTCCAATAAGTTGTGGGACCCTTGATGGCAAAATTTGCAATATACAGAAAGCCTGTGCAGGATTTGAGTGTTTACATACAGCGGAGATCTCTGCAGTGACAGTTGCCTATGGAGACGCAGGGATAATGGAGCCCGAAGTCTTTCACTGGGAGCTGTGCTGCAGTTCAACCCATATGTTGACATAAAATGCATGGGAGAGCTCTCTTATGTTCCTCTTACCAGGGTTAGGGCCTGGCATCACTTCTTCAGCCCACATGTAACATCTATAACACTGAACTATTCTGGCTTTTTGCAGGGGTTGCTTTTAATCCTGCCTGAGCTTCTTTAAAGTATATTATCTTGCAAGCAGTGATTCAGACTTAACTGTTCCCACTGCAGTGTGTAGGACTCTCCTCCTATTTCATTGACATAAAAATACACACCAGTATGATATAAATAGCTCTTCAGCATTCCTGAAGATTTATGGTGGATAGATACTTTTTGAAGATCCATTGAGGAGTAAACCCAAGTGGTCATATTTAAAGTTAATTGGCCTTCTTGCAACTCACTGCATTTTATTGCCAGTAATAGAGCGTTAAGGATTCTAATAGGATCTTCTGCTTGCAGAGCCTGAGTTGATTAAGTGGTGCAACACATTCGTTTTGGAGGGCTGCTTAAATCACTAGTAAAAGTAGGTTAGGTGACTACAGATCACCTCCTCGTTGACAGGAATTCCCACGATTAATAATAGTTTAAAAAAGAAGTAGCAGCGTGACTCACTATTTATACCCCTGCTATTGTTGCCAACTGGAGTTATGTTTTCTCCTAGAACAAGAATAAGAGATAGGTATTGGTGTCGCCATAGATACTCCTGGGTTGGAATTAAGTACTGGGATGTGCTAGAAAATCCAAGATTTGTCACTTCACAACTGTTAAGGCCAATGTAGGTGGAAGACGTGGAGCATGAAAGGGCTGCAATTGGAGAGAAAGCATTAAGGAGATAATCAGCTTCAGTGTCTTTGCTCATACCAGACACTGAACTGTTTGACTAAGGTTTTGGCTGCAAAGCAAGGATTTGTATGCCCGTACTAGCTGGATAACTGTTAGGATGCCTAAAGTATTTCTAGATCCGCATTCATCTGCTGTTCTCTAGTTCAATAAGATGTGATTTTAACATCTTTTTTGTCACTCTTCTGCTATAATGTTGGACAAGCAACTAGAAGTAAGCACTGTTTTGTGGCCTCATAATTGTCTGAGAGTTCCTGCTTCCTTCTTTCTCTTAGTATTAGTCATACTAATAAATATTTGAGAACAGAATAGCGGTCACTGGGGAGTGAACTCAAACATAGTTTTAGTCTTGTGCTGCTGCTATAGTGTTTCTAATAGCATTAAGTAGTAGGCTTGCTGATTTGGAGATTAACTTCTTGATCTTAGCTTACCCCTTCTTTCTGGGAAACTCCAAAAAACAAAGTTGCAAAAGCCTCTGAATGCCTACTGCCCATGAAGCTGTAATCATTTAATAAAACAAAAGAAATCAACATCTGAGGTGAAGCAGCTCATGCCTGTGGGAAAATCTGTCCCTTTGCTCAATTTGGTATGATTGTAAAATTATAGTGTTCTGTGAGCTAAAGAAAAGAATATACCATCAGAGGAACAACACTTAAAGGTTTGGGGTTTATTTAAGGACTATTCCTATTTAGTTTCTTAGAACTTACAAGCAAAGCAAATTCCTGAAAGGAATTCAGGGACTTCTGTCTGTTACTCAATAATAAGGGAATACTGAATATTGAATTCTGTTCCTGAAAGGGATTCTTGGAGGAACTGAGTGCAGTATTCAGTATTCTCTTACCGTTGAGTAACGAAGACTAATTTCTTTATTTTCCTTATCAAAGCTCTGTGGGAAAATGAATTTTTCATTTCTATAGAACTGATTTCAGAAATATTTCAAGTTCAAATGAAATAAATATTCATGTATTTAAACCAACCCTGGATAAACTGCAATAGTGTGTTTATGGGAGATCAGTTGTAATTGAATCTCTTCTATTTCTACATACAAGTATGACTGGGCTTTTCTCTCCTAACTTCTAGCACTGTAGATAAATGTCTTCACTTCTAATCTCTTGGAGCTCTTCTGCTCTCCAGAAAAAAAGGAAATCTTTTTTCATCTTCAGGAAATGTCATTGGACTGTGTTGTCAGTTAAATGTGTGATCTAAAGAGTCATGGATTTCCCTGACCGACGAACACTTTGTTATTTGTAGAAAAGCGAGCAGCTTCCATTTGATGTTTAGAGAGCAACCCACTGCAAAACATGGCACGGTATGAAAGTGTGTTATCTGCAACTTGGGAGTTGCTTCTTAAAACCTCTTTGAGACAAACAAGCCAAACGATGCAACTTTCCAGGGACCTCTGAGCTACCAACTATTGTACAGTGGAATTTCTTTAGAGTTATTTTGAAAAAATGCCCTTCTGTGGAACTTAGCTTCCAGTAAAGTAATCTTTTTGACATTTAGCGGAAAAGTTCTTATCTATTCTTCTCTAAATAATTTGCAAATTCTGTAGTAAAATAATTTTACATGGTTTTCTTCCACTTTTTTTTCACAGCTTGAGACTCATTTTAGGTGCAAGAAATTTAGGTTCCCTATTTTCCCATTGCTTACTTGTTTTTTTATTTTTTACCATTTGATTCAAAGTGGCATCTGTGAAGAATGATTTTTTTAATTTTTTTTCTTCTTTTCAAGTGGGGCGTATTCTTCTGCTGCTAACTCTGTTGAGTCTTTCCTCCTTTCATTTTTAGATTGCAAATACTATGATAAAGCCTGAATTATCAGACTTGAGCCACTTATCCTCTTTAGTAATTAGAGTTGTAGGGGTTTAGAAGCTGGTTGTGAATTTGTAGATCATACATGTTTTTTCGAACAGATACTGTTTGGTAAGAGCTACAGTAGATTTTTTTTTTTTTTTAATTTATGATGCGAGTTAATTGCCTGAATTAAACTGTCTAATGCTTTGATCACAAAACCATCATAACAGCTGATAATTATTAGAAACTTTCTAGCCTTTTACATTAGGAAGAGACCTAAATCCCAGTGAAATTAGTGCGTGTATTCTTTGGTTTAAGGAGAAATGTAGAGTGTACGGTAGAGTGGATGCCCAACTAAAATTCCAAGGTAATAGAGGAAATAATCCATTAAAATGAAACTGCTTTCTCTGGTGGTTGATTTGCCGTACACAGCTGTAAGAGTGCAAAACCTCTGCTCAGTGCACTGCTTTTACAGTGTCCTAAGTATCATTAGTTCTTTCAAGACAGACTTTGTAGCAGAATGCAGATCTTGGTTCAAACTCTTCAAAAAATCTTAGACCTCCAACTTTTATTTTGGGTATTAATGTTAAAGCACTTAAGTACATCTCAGGATATGGATTCAGTTCTTGATCCTGCAATACTAAATTGCTCAGTGCATGGCATGCTAATGTCTGTAGTCCAGTTATTACCAGTAGGTCCAAATATTACTAATAAATGCTTTGAGGAATGTGGATTTCCGGGATTCAGTGCTTGTTAAGTAGAATGGTGTTTTTAGTGAGCCTTTTAATGTTTTGGCATCAGTTTGCTGAGCCTTTGAGTCAACATTGGTTTTCTGAATGGGGATTTGCATGGAAATGCTGCTTTTGATTTACTTATGTGGTAAAGGTAATTGAGCAGTGCTTCTTATTTGAGACTTATCTGAATTGACCTTTGTTTGCGTTTTGCTCTTGCTCATCCACAGAACCCTGAAAGCAGTAACTGTTCACACGCCAGGATCATTTATGGGAATTGTTGACCTGCAAAATTCAAATTTTCTTGCTCACTTCCTTTTCATACATTAGGTCCTGTTACTGAAGTCAAAACAGATATATATGTCACCAGTTTTGGACCTGTTTCTGATGTAGAAATGGTATGTATTTCTGGGATTAAAATGCCATTTCCTGGTTCTGAGAAACCATTAGCTGCAGTAGGAGTGGATGCTTCATCTGTACTGTTCTGTCAATCATGCAAATTAGGCAAGATTAGTAACAGCTTAATTTACAGGTTATAATTAGATACATCAGGCCTGATTCTGGTCACACTTTCAGTGGGTTTTGGCTGGCTTAAGAAATTCACTTCATAGGATTTAAAACAGATTTTCACGGCACAGAGGCAGAATCCGGCCTTGCAGGGAGTGTCTAAGTCAGCCTACTGAGGGGAAAATGTGTAATATCTTTGAAATTGCTTTTTGTTTCTGAAACTTGTGTTATTCTCAGGTGAATAATAATGACATCATTTCACAAATACTTGTTGACATTTTCATTTCAGATGAATGCCCTTTGCTGATCTTTGTGCTCCTTTAAGCATCACTTTCAGCAAATGTTTGTCTGATAAGAGTTTTCATAAGTATCTGCAGAAATTAAATGTCCAAGTGACATGCATGAAATAGTAAGAGTAGAGGAGAAATACTACATTTGCATGTTCTGTTATTTGTGCCTGAATGGCTTTTGCTTTCAAGGTCAAATCCAGCAAAACTCTCATCAACTTCTAAAATACACTGATATACCTTTCAATCATACAGCAGTTGATCTTTTTATAACATATTCAAGAAATCCCATGGAAATAACATCAGCCATATGTGCTGAACTGAACTTCTTCATGGAAAAAGCAGTTTCAGGGTAGTAATTTTCTTCCCATATAGAGCTGTTGTTCACTTCGTGGTGCACCTGATTTACTTCTATTATGTGGAAAGTTATGTGATAGCAAGGTATTTTTTCAAAGGCTACATTTGTGACAGCAGTCTCACGTTGAAATGCATCTTACCCCTTCATTGGTTATCATGTGCAGTATCATGCTTATCAGAGTGACAAGGGGTACAAGAATGGGGTGCCAAGGAAATCTAGTGATATGTGCCTCAAATATACATTGAGGGCTGCATGGCATTTCTCAGGTTTCATTTTCATGGGAAGTTATATTGGAGTAGGCAAAAGTGTGAATGTGGACTGAAGATAGGTAAGGAACTTCCAAAAGGAGAGTTTACAGCAGGTATTTCCCCTTTCTTCATTAGGGATTTTTTAGGAGGCTATTTAGTGATACAGGAATTGTTTCTGGAATACTCTCTAGTTAATGTATCCATTAGTCACCCAATGTAATCTGAATGTGGCTGCACTCAACTGTGAAGTGTGATTTGGTCTCAGTACAGGGGATGACGAGAATGTCTTTTTAGTTGCTTTTGTATGCATTTCCATTTTGTAATGAAAATGGTTGAAATCTTATGTTACAAAGTCTGTCACGTAGAAGCTAATATATAATATAATAACAGAATAACAATAATATAATAAGAGAAACTGCTGCTTATGAGCTGTGAAGTCGCCATCAAGAAATGACACTAGAGGAGACACTTTTCATGGATTAACTATAAACCACAGTGGAGGATACAGTCATGGAAAAGAAGACAGATATAATCCTAAGATGCATTACACTAGTAGACATGCCTCCTTGCCAATGCAAATAGATAATGGCCTTACAAGTAATTTTAATGGAAACATTATGCAGAAGAATTTGAAATTAAGTCAGAAAACATTGTTTGCCTTAACAAGAAAATCAAACTGTAAGTTAGAAAGGACTTAAAGCTTTCCATGTGGCCTTTTTCAATGCCACAAGATGGTTTTTTTGTGAAATGCTTTAGCTTCCCGAGATGAGAAATGCATTCTTTCATCCATTCATTCACATATGATTTCTCATGATATGCCTGTGTCTGCAGTTCTGCAGTTGTTTTCATGTTTTCTTTGGGGCATCTGAGTGGCTTTTCTGAGGAAGTTAATGGGATAGTTACATACTTAAAAAAAAAAAATGCAAATCTCTATATAATTTTTTATCCATGTTTTTTGGGCATTGCAAAGGACTTACTTAGCTTTCCTCAGATAAAGCTTATTTTCCATGAGATGAAGTTAAGTTTTCTTTCGTAACTTTAAAGTGGAACTAATCATTTGTCCTGGTATTTTCAATTTAGCCAGCAGCAGCCAATCTATGGATGTATTTTCTTTAAAAATCTGTCGACAATTCTTGTTAGAGATCATTTTGTTTCCAGTTGTATGCTTGACTTCAAATTCAGTTGCCTGCTTCCTGCAACCTAATTAGGTTAATTATTCCTTAATGGTTAAATGTGTAGCAGTTTATTAATATGACTACTGTAAGAAATTAAGCTATTAAGAAGTACACAAGACACTTTAATTGGTGGAAAGATGTTTATGTAGTGGACTTAGGATTTTCTTTTCTAATGATTTCTTTGCTCCTGAGGATTTCTTCTTTTACAGGAAACACACATGCAAATGTGATTTTTTTTTTCTGCACTTTAATACAGGAATATACAATGGATGTCTTCTTTCGTCAGACATGGGTAGATAAAAGATTAAAATATGATGGCCCTATTGAAATTTTAAGACTTAACAACTTGATGGTTTCGAAGGTTTGGACTCCTGACACTTTCTTCAGGAATGGGAAAAAGTCTGTTGCACATAACATGACAGCCCCAAATAAGCTCTTCAGAATAATGAGAAATGGCACCATCTTGTACACAATGAGGTATCTACTGTGTTTGTGTGACTTCTTACAATTACTGTATGCAAAAGTTGTACTGCCTAGACAAAATGGCAACCAGACACTATTTAATTTGTTCCATTGTAGGCTTACAATAAGTGCAGAGTGTCCCATGAGATTAGTGGATTTTCCCATGGATGGTCATGCTTGTCCTCTCAAATTTGGGAGTTGTAAGTTGCAATTATAAAATTTCTTGTAACTACAGAATTTAAATAGTAGAAGTAAATTTTGAGCAATTACTAGACTTTCTGAATATATGTAGATATGTCTTGATATGCAATCCCTATGCAGACAAAACTCCTGTTAAGTTCCTTGGGACTTCCATTTAGGAGGACCTCAAAAATTAAACCCAGAGAACTAAAAAGCAGGTGGTGATTCAGCTATTACATCAAACCCCACTGTTCTGGATGCTTGAAATACATAGTTTTTCTTGGTTCTTGGGGAGGAATTGGATACTCAGTGAAATGAGAGATTCTCTGGAGAAGACAAACTTAACTTAAAACTGCCAGGTAAAAGACACCTAGGGAAGCAGGTTAGCTGACTTTCTCTACAGGTAGTGGAAGCACATTGGCTTCTTAAGAAAGAGGTGTAGGTTATGTTCAGAGATTTGACCTCTGGTTGTAATTGTCTTTCTGCTGGCCTGTAAGAGGAGCCTGCATGGCAAGTTTAGACTAGATAAATAACTTTTTAACTGGTGAGAAGAATCTTAGTGCAGATGACTTCCCTTTTCTGCTTTGAAGTCAGATGTAGATTTTTGAAAAATGTCCAAACTTTGGGTAGAAGGAACAGTTTGGGACATCTGCTAACAAACAAGAGAGGGTGGTTGTGGTTCCCTGATGTGAATCCAAAGCAGAGACCTCTGAGACCTCCTGAGTGCCTCCTGGCACTCCATTAACTATCTTGTCATTCTTTTAAGCCTTCTTGGTCACTGACTTCTCTGCTTTAGACCCTCTGATGGCTGAACATTAATCTCTTTTTCTTGACCCCAGAGCTCTGAAGTCAGAAATGGCTGGAGAACCCTCAGAGATTTTCCATAGCATAAATTTAGCTTATGTAGCTGGGTAGTCAACCTGAAGGGGGGTATTAAAGGTCTGATATGATTTTTCATCCCTGCCACAGTGAGACTGGAGACCAGGTGCTGCAAGGTTTTTTTTTGGTATCAGCTGTATGATAGGGCTGCTTTGATAACAGGGGCTCATCGACAGTCATAGCTCTTCAGACAGAATCACCACTCAGCAGGAATTGTGCTGAACACTAGTCTAATTTTCCCCCAATGAAACTTGAAATAACATGTAGCCATTTCAAATGGAAGACTGATTTGATTAAATTTTAACAGGAGTTTGGACTGTGTAGGGATTGAATGGTAGCCCTAAGATATGTCTTTTGCATTAAATGTAAAATGTTTCTTTTTTTGTGCTTATTTTGGGGCTGTTGTGAATTTTTTACTTACCCATGGTTTTTGGCAAATATTTTAAACAGAAGTTTAAAATATTATAGTTTTTAGTATAATTATTCTTTTGTATAAAGAAATGTTCATCCAATCTTCAAAATATATCCTCCTTGTACATGCTCTTTTTTTTTTTTTTTCAGATTAGTATATTTTAACAGTAAAAATTTAGTTAGAAATTGCTAACATAAAGCTAAACTTTGCATGCCCAGTAAGGGCTGATCCAGAAGGGATTTGTGTTTAGTCTTCACATTCATATGTGAAGTGAATTTACATGTGACACTTGACATAAAACCTCAGCTCTTATTTATTCTACTCCGAGGGTGGCTTTTTGGGGGTAACTTAACATGAAGGGTATCTTCTCAAGTCGTTCATGTGTGTTTTACTGTTTGGTTTCAGTAGGTTTGGCTTGGGTTCTTAGTAAGGCATGAGAAAAAGTTTCCTATTTATGCAAACTGATGCTGTGTTGTAGATGCTTATCCAAAGAGTGAAATGATTTATACCTGGACAAAAGGACCCGAGAAGTCAGTGGAAGTTCCTGAGGAGTCTTCCAGTTTAGTTCAGTATGACCTGCTTGGGCATACGGTATCCTCTGAAACTATTAAATCTATTACAGGTAGGAATCTCGTCAGTAAAAATCAACTTGAGGTAAAACTGACCTGTAACATTGCCCAAAGCTTTTTTTCTTTTTCTTCCTGCAGTTATTCTATGAAATGTCATAGGGTATGTGTTAAGGGCTGAGAGTGTAAACCTGAATTAGGTTTCTGTCCTTGAGATTTACATTTGCAGATTCATTACAGTAGATTGTGACAGTCTTTCAGAAAGCTGGAATGAGATCATTACTCCAAGGGACAAAATGAGCATTTAATCACTGCTTAAAATGCAGTTTGAAGAGTCAAGAGGATGCCTGGGTGAGGAAGTAATTTCTCAGCACTGTATCCACATTATGTGCAAAAGACTTCCTTTGTTTGGCGGTGCAAACAGCCCAGGATAGAAGTACAGCATACAGAATGGGTTATTAAAACCACAAAAACCCTCAAGTCAGATAAGGGTAGGCACAAATACATTAGTCACAATAGATACTTCTGCTGATTTGTGCTTTAAGAAATAAGGCGAATGGCAACTACAGGCATCCAAAATGAGTGAAGTATCACTAATGAGCAGTGTGGTGATAGACAAGCATATTCCCAAAATATTTTTAAAATTTGGAATAATTTTCTAAACATCAGCAGGTTTGGTTGTTGTAAGATAGGAAAATGAAACCAATAAAGCAAACATATTTGATATATTGCTCAGTGGATGTTTTACTCATAGATAAAATGGCATTTTGCAATTCACTAGAAATTTACTTCTCAGCATATAGATTACTATGATTTAACAAAAAAATGTCCTTGCTGTCCCAGAAGGCTCATTCTGTAGTGCTTTATTTAGACAGTTTATTGAGTTTATGGTAAAACTGCTTTTTTTTGTTCTGCTTAATATGGATGATAACATTTTAGAAAAATTTAGAGTATTTTTAATTCTTCTCAGTGATTTTTGCATTTGTTTCATTATCATAGCGGGGCTGACTTATAAACCTAGGAAAAAGCTGAGATAATGTTTGATGTGTATCATTGTTCTTATTGTTTTATTAGCAGGTAGGTACCACAATGTTGCGGATGCTATGGTAGGTAAATAACTTGTGTCTTGGGATTCTCTTCTTCAAAAGCTGTCAAAAGGATTTTTAAAATCATGCTTATACTGTAAAATGTAATCCAGTATTAGTTGTATTATAGTATTTTTGATATCAGCTTCTGGATGGCCTACTGTTTCTAGGATTTTTTAAAAAAAGCTTTCATTCATTCTTGTTTTAAAGATCTCTTTCTGTACATGTTAAGTAATATGAATAGCACCACCTGACACAATCCTAGTTGAGAGTCTGAGACAGTTATTCTGCAACACAAATTTTATACACAGAGAAATATTTTCTTTTTTTTAGGTGAATACATTGTTATGACAGTTTATTTCCACCTCAGACGGAAAATGGGTTATTTTATGATTCAGACTTATATCCCATGCATTATGACCGTGATCCTCTCTCAAGTTTCATTTTGGATAAATAAGGAATCCGTTCCTGCTAGAACTGTATTTGGTAATTATTTCTTTTTTTACTTTTCCTTGTACTTGCTCTTTTAATAACTCTCACTAGAACAGGGCTTTTTAGTGCCTTGGGGTATGCTCCATGCTATTGCAGAAATAAGGGAATAATTTAAATTCAGATTAATAATAATTTAAATTCATGCTATTGATGTATGAAGAATGTTGTTATATGAATCCTTGGAATCTGAAGAGAAACTTGGAATATATAACCTGAAGGGTGGCAGGGTCACCTGTAAAAAACGGCTGCTCAGCTCTAGGGATTCTACGTGCTTGAGGGAGCAAACTGGGAAGACCTTGCTCTGAATAATACACTCGAGTCCTTAGTCTACATCCAGATCAGGTTTGTCTTCCAATGGACAGTAGTGTAAGTACTTGAATTCACACTTTACAGAATACTTGTAAAATAAGTTGATTTGGAGTGTGTGAGATGTTCAAATGTCTTGTAATGAGGTATCTGTGTCATCAGTGGAAGCTTGCTATGAGTAAGGCTTAGAGTCTTTTACTGTAATTTCATATTTAGTGCTCTTCTTTCCTTTCTGGCATTGCCATCATGAGAATGGATAACAAAAGCAAAATGATCACAAGATATTAAAATTGCCCTCATCAAAATGCAGCTTGAATGAGATGCTAGAGTGAAAATAACAGAAAATCTTCTGTGGAAGACACGGTGTAAGAATCTAAATGGAAATATGTTTCCTAACAAAGAAATAGGATAAAAACATTTTAAAAGCAGCATTTATAGAACAATGTCTTGACTTCATAATGTACTGTAGTCTAAAGCAGGAAGAGAATGTTCTACTAAAAGTGTTTCTGTAGACTGATAGATGCTGCCAAGAGTGATAGGAATTAATGTTTCCAGTGATGGCCCATTCAAACATAACTGGAGTGAGAACACTGTTTGTATCACAAGTGAGACAAGGTTTATGATTATAGGGAGAAACCACCTGTACACCTAATAGATTTCCCACTACCTTTCAACTCAATTATTACATCAGACAAACCGGTATATCACTTCATATGCCTTTGCTGTGGTGTTAAATAATGGCACTTTTTTGAGTGGAGTTTGCCAGGAACTGGAAATACAGAATTTGTATTTACAGACCAAATGAGTTTTTTCATACAGATTATGGAGGAGTATATGTAATATGTGTAAATATATCCATATGTGAAGCTAAAAAAAAAAGTAGTTTGGACATCACTAACTTACAGATAAGTCACTGAAATGCATTTGATAGCAAGTTACTGAAAATATGGCAGCGTCTTCCTAGTTTTGAGACAAATTATGACAGGGGCCCTGTTTTCCAAAGGTTTTTTTTTAAAGAAAAGAAGAGGTAGGCAAGAGATAGGAATGAAGCCATAATATTGCTCTGGTACCAGAAAAGGCTAAGCAAAAGATCATTCCATTGGACACTGCAGGATTAGGGAGAACTTGGCAAAGGTAACATGAAGGACTAAGGGACGTTGGTTTGTGATTTCTGCAGTCAGAGCTTCAGACACCTGAAATCTGGTGATTGTGGGAGAGTGGAAAGACAGCGTTATTTTTAGAACAACTTTTTAACCATATAAAAAATATATTAATAGTATTTAAATATAAAAATTAATGTTAAAACCGAATGTCTATGTGCATTTTCAGTCAGAATCTTGTCAGTATTTAGCTTTGGATAAATACAGTGTATATGCAAATACAATATTTTTACCAGAACTTAATTCCCTACCCTGTAAATCCCTATGACACATATGAGCAGTTGTACTGGCAGCTCCAAGTCTTCCAGAAGAATGATTTAGTAGGGAAAAATCTGATAAAGAGTGTCAGTAAACTATAATACTGTCACAGCCTCTTGTCCCCTCCTTGTTTTTGGTTAGTGTTTGGTCATTTATTTCACTTTACCCTATTTTTACATTTATTAAACAAATGTTTTTAGAAAGAATTCAGACAAACTTTTTGCTTGAAGTGGACAAAGGTGCACTCAGGTCCTTAGAAAGGATAGGGCTAAACAGGGATGTGTCTCCTCCAGGGGGAAAAAAACCCAAACAACTTTGCATAATATATTTTTTTCCTCGGACTAAACATTTTCAGTGGTGTGGTTTTCAACACCTTCCCACTGAAGAAGGTTTTGTGAGCTTGCATCTGTATTTTTTATCCTCCTGAAAACTCTGAGATGTCCTTTGAGCTCTCATGACCTGGCTATGACTCTTTTTTCATTTTTCTTCTTTAGTAGGAAGGATTGATTTCATGGTGACCACTTCTCTGTATAGCAGTGTGTAGGTGAAACTTTTTTTTATCATATTACCTTGATGGAATACCATCATTTAGCAAATGGGAATGTGAGGAATCTGTTGAAAAACATACCCTTAATGAGTTTAAATTCTTCTGAGCTAAGAATTGTGTCTTGAATTAAAATGGGTGCATTGTTCTTTTCTTTAGACATGTGAAGACATGTCTATTTGTAGTCACTCATGCTTGAGGTTATCATGCTAGGATTTATGCAGTGTTCACTACATACTTGAGGTTTTACATTTGTATAATATGGGATATTTTGGATGAAGACAGAAAAAAAGATCCCATTCATTTGTTTTAATACCTGCATTTGCATTTCAAGTACTACCGTGAAGTGGCCATATTTTGAGTTCAGTGTTCATACTTGCACACTTTTTAATTAAAGTTGTTCTTTTAGAAGATGAAATTCTAATTAAATTTCGTTGGCTGACTAGTAGCAGAAGGCTGTAAAATAAAGTGATAGTTTCTTAATTAACAGAGTTTTTAACATAATATTCTTCCTTAGCACCAAAATAATTTGTCATGACTTAATGGCTCCTGAATTACAAGTGTGATCAGAGGCACAGATGCAGAGGAATAGGTGGCATTCAGAACCCTTTACAGGAAAAGTCATGTTTTTGTTGCAGTCTGAGGAGTATTCCCCTATTTAAAAACTTAAATTTTATTCAAAAGTTTAGAACATGACTTGTAAAAAATTCTACTGAACTTGACGTGAAAAAAAATATGAAGTGAAGGCTTCTGTGTCTTCTTCATGTGAACTGTAGATGATCTGCTGAAGTCATGGCTTCCTGAGCCTCCTTTAAAAAGTGGTTAACTTGGGCTTGGCTGCTCGTGGATATGTGATGGTTACCATGACTTAGATCTAATGCAGTATTCACAAGCAGCAGAGAAGGACTCACAAGTGATTTAAAATTCTTTGTTTGAAACTGCTTGCCAGTTCTTGCTTTGTTTTACTTTTATTCAACCGTTCTTTTACTTTACTTTTTTTCAGGAATAACCACAGTGTTGACAATGACGACACTGAGCATCAGTGCAAGACATTCACTGCCAAAAGTATCCTATGCTACTGCCATGGACTGGTTCATAGCGGTTTGCTTTGCCTTTGTGTTCTCTGCTCTTATTGAGTTTGCTGCTGTCAACTATTTTACTAACATTCAAATGGAAAAAGCCAAAAGGAAGACAGTGAAGTCCCTTCTTGAATTTCCAGTTGCTCCAGTACAAAGAAAAAGAAGTACAGAAGAGACATTCACGGTACGTTTTCAGCTTACGCAAACGTTTTCTGTATTTTTGGTAGTGTTTTTTGGTAAAAATTGGCCTTTAGCTTCCTCCCAGGTTCCCTTTGAGCTAATGATGCAGTGTACATCAGCTTAATGGATGGAAAGCTAATACTACACTATATTCAATTACAAAAACCTGTAAAACATTTAATTCTTATTTGCTCTATTGAATAGACTCGGGGAGAGGTGGAGATGATGTTCATCCATACCTGCAGTCTCTTCTATGTTTGTGTTTTGGTGAAGGTCAGTTAGGATGGGTATCTTGAGGAAACTTTGTTTCCTTTCGCACTTTGATTCTGTATGGACTGATTATACAGGCCAAGATATTGCAGATTATAAGGGCAGCATGTTATCTTCTATGGCTAAAGACTTCAAGGAATTAAAATATGTTAAAGCATTGCAGTTGTACCTTGGAGCACTTCCCTAAACATCACAATTCTTGCATTGCATGTGTTGCCTGGCAAGAGTTTTCTTTCTTTATCAGTTACAATTTCATGATTTTTTGAAGAATGCTGGATGGAAACTTTTTGCCACTGTAGATATAATTTGTATGTAATTTGTGTATCTTTGCACAGTAGTTCACCTCAATTCCTTATAAGTTTTTGGGGCTCTGTTTAACAAAATGCTTTCCTGCTTTCCTTATGCTTTGGATTAAGTGTGACTTGTGTGGGAGCTGTTCTAGTGTGTGGACTAGTTAATAAGGGCTTGATCTCATTTCCAGTAGAGCTCACTGGTGATTACCCTTTCCTCCCTTTTCCCATTCCTAATAAATGGTGCTTCCTCTCTGCTGCAGCTATTCCTGAGACACACAGCTAACAAAGTCATTGCAGCACCCATCCCAGCCATGCAGTAGGCCAGTACTTCCCAGCCATGACTGACTCTTGGCAACACCACTCAAGAAGTGAGACGCTGACAGCAGCATTGTAATTGACTTACTCTTCCTGTCAGCCTGAGTTTGTAATTTCCTCTGGCTGAGCCAGGATTTAAGAAGTGCTGTTTTAGACTAACTCTTGTTAATTTTGTCTTCTGTCTCTTTTAACATCTCGTTTGTCTCCTTCCCTATTCATCTTCTCATTTTTGCCTTCCCACCCCTTCCATTTTCTATTGCTGCTCAGCTGCTGTCCACCCACTTCCATTTTTCTTCCTCTTCTTTGCTCTCCTACTGTAGATACTGTTTTCAATCTCCTGGCTATGTTGTTCTGTTAGCTCCCATTTCTGCTTAAAAGGATAGATGTGCTCCTGAGGAGTTTGTTATTTGTCACTCCATTGGCTGCTGGTAAGAGACAGGAACCAAGAAATATGTTTATAGGAGCATGTAGTTCACCTTGTATACAGAGGTATTAGTGCTATGAGATTATGCTAAGCTTCTTGACTGTGCAGCATGAAGTTTAGTAGAGTATCTTGGCTGCTCCTGAGGAGTGTTTTAGTAAATACTGCTTTTGGTGATTGGTTTTACTTATTTGTTGTAGGAAAATAAATTCGATAAGAACAGTTTAATCCTAGGTTTATCTATAAGATTTTATTTTAAACAATAGGAAAAAGCAGTAGTTTTCTCAGGTAGGTTAGTAAAACTGTTATTCTCATGGAAGCTTAAGAAAACTTTTGATTCATGGACAGAATTGCTTTAAGTTATTAGTGTGTAAGGCTTAGCCATTTATACATGTTTTGGAGAAATTTCTCTTTCTCTTTTTTTCTGTTGTTATTATTATTATTACTATTATTATTATTGTTTAAAAAACAGCAGCAACAGAACATACTCAGCTTCACCAACTTGAAAGACAGATAAAATGAGATGTGAACAGTTCTATTCCACTGCTTAATTAATACTGCTGTAATAAATGTGGTAGCGTTCTTACAGGATGGAAGATTTTGAAAGCACTCAAGGGAGCAATCTACTCAAGGGGTTACACATTAATGTTATGAGTATGTGAGTAAGTGATAGCGTTGATTTTACCTTCAACTGTTACTTTGTTTCACGGCTTTCTCCCTAATTATGCCTATACTAAGACTTGAGACTTTGCTCTTCCAAGACAGGTGAACAAGGCGATCCCATAGCTACTGTTATAAAGGCTCAGCTATCGTGCAGTCCTATCTGTGACTAGAGGATTACTTCTGGTCTCCTGCTGTGCAGAACAGAAGTTAGGATCACTGCTCTAATTCTCTAGAACCTAACGTGGATGTTGCACTCTGCTTTCCAACCTGCCATGTAAAATACTCCTTGCTACATTTCGCTTGTAAAGATTAATCTAGAATTTTCTTTATTCCTTATTACTATGTATTATATTATTTTCTTTTATTATTATTATATTATTTCTTTATTCCTGAATATGAATCTGATTTTTTGTTCTGCACATATACTGTCTAGTCAGTGCTGATTTACTAGAGATAATGAAATCTCAGCTTCCTTGGTGCTGAGATTGGTGGTGAGTTTGCGGTGCACAAAGAATGCAGGACAGTAGCTGGACTGTAGCATGTCATCTGTAAGCAGTGTTTCTTAACGTAAATCTACACATTTTTTCTCCATGGATAAATTATAGGCTTGATTTTTTTTTTAATGTTTAAAAAAATTCTGTACTATACTGGCACTCTTGTGATAGAAATTCTGTTGATAGCAGTACAATTGTCAGAGCACAAGGAAAAGTTGTATTTTAAACTTGAAACTTTTTTTCAAACAGACTTTGCCTATAATACTAAATTTGCCAGTCTCCCAAAATTAAAAATTTTCACTTAGCCCGGGGAGGAAGTGTATGCTAATTGGGAAAGAAGATGCGTGAATACCTAAACCTTACAGTTCTTTCTGTTGTATATCTCACCATTTGCAACCTGCTTTGGATCGTCTACTAACTGGGAGGGGGGAGATCCATGTTAAGCCTATTAGACCTATACTTTAGCCTGCCTTGAAATGGCGTACAGGTGTCTCTGCCTGCTTTTTCTGCAAGTGCGGTGCCATCTGTATAGGTCCCCTGAAAAATTACAGAGCAGTTGAGGTTGTTAAGAAAAACAAAAATGGTGCTATTATACTTTTAAATAAGGGTTTTGTTTTATGAGCTTTTGATTCTGCATTATTAACTGGATGGTTTCATGCATTTGACCTTTTTTTCCCCTCAAGTAACATGGTGGGATTGTCCTTGAAGGATTCTGTGAGGGAGCAAGTTGGGTTATGAAACTGGTTTAGCTATAGCACATGAAGATTTTTGTATCTGGTGATATTAGAAATTAGGCATATTGATAGTAAACATTGGTAAAATAAAGATAAATTGCACATTATAAGAAGTCCTTTTTTGACAGGTATATCTTTGACCAATTTCTGACCATAGAAACAAAGTGGGTTTTCTATATTGAATCAGTTCATATATTGCTCATGCTAATTAGAATTTTTAGTGGTGGGTTATTTTTCTCTTTTCAGTCAAAACAACTTTTTTAGTTGTCTTGGATCAAAGGCCACTCCTATCATTTATCATTATGACCAAATGATTTGGATATATCACTTCTTATTATATATTTCTTCACTAGAACCAGTAAATCTTTCTTTACTGTAGCCAGTGTGGGCTCTCTGCATTTCCAAGTTATTCTCTTATGTAATTATATTTACTTTTTTGGAGCCACATGTTGGTTGTGACTGATACATACATTGATTAAAGTAAGCATTAATGCAGTTCAAAGGCTAGCTAAGTAGTCTGAACTGTGTTAATTCCAACAAAAAAATCCTGGCATCAAGCTAATTTACTGGGCTGAGAGTGGCAGGAGCAAGTCTCCAACAGCTGCAGATGCAGCGTGCGTTCCTGTATCACTTGATTTGACTTTAGCCATGGTAATCTTCAATATTTTTTTTATATTCGTTCCCCTCCCTACCCCATTTAAACTCTTCTTGTTGTGTTTAACTTCTTGATACAAAGTTAATGTGGTTCAATAAGGAGGAGTGCAGGTCTGCAGTAGAGATCCCAGGAGCAAGACCCAAGCTTTTTTGAGGTCTGTCTTGAGTTCACAAGGGACTTGCATAGACTTTCTGTTAGGCACAGCAGGACAGCACTGAAATATGTCTAAGCCAAGAGAGGTAACTTACACCACTGTTCCCTGTGATTTCCTTGGTTTTGGGGGCAAGTTAAAATGCTTTCTGGTTAGAAGGAATGAACCTATCCCTGAATGTTCTGAACTACTTTCTTTAGTATAAGCAGATGTGTTGCTGCAAGTCAATGTGTGATGGAAATGAATGATTTATAGTTTGTTATTGGACTCCTGAGTCTATTTTTATGCTTCTGTACTATTTCCTTTTTACTGTATTCCTATGAAGTTTATTTTTAAAGACCTACCCAGTTTTGGAGATGAAGAATGCTACTGTAAAGTAGTCTTCAAAAAATAGACTCCTAAACACTGGTAACATTAGCTTCAACCTCAGCTGTTTGTTAAAAGAGTGTGAAACTCGGGAAAAATCAGGTCAGACTCAAAAAAACCCTTTTGAATGGAATTATTTCTTCAAACTCAGTCACAAGTAGGTTGTAACTCTCGATTTTTCTTCCTCTTTTCTGAAGACAGTTAAATGTCATCTTGTCTTTGGCAAGCCTTGTAGCATCTAATGGGGGAACTCGGGGGTCAAGCTCTTCACTGCCATGTAGGCACACACTCCTCTCCTTTCTTGGGTGGTATGTGACTGGCATCCACCTCACAAGTTTACAAGAAATGTTGTCATATGGACAACCTGCACACTGCTTTTGTGTGATTCAGATGTATTTTCTCTGGTATGAAATACTTGTCTTTTAGTCATGTATGGACACAGCTCAAGTTACGCGATGGGGCGGGAGAAAAGTTGAGATTGTGTGGCAGCCCTTGGTGAACAGACATCTAGAACAATTAATCTGGCTGATGGCCAGCTCTGTTCCCCAAACTCCTGACTTACAGAACAAAGATTGGGCCTGATAAATTGTTCTGATGGGCTGCATACAATCTTTAGGCTATAGGTAGGATACTTCTTTTTTTTAGTGTGTGTGCCATTTTCTGTTGTTGTTCTTAATCCCTGAAGCTGATTAATGATGAAATATCAGCAGATAAACTCTTGTGTCTAAGGTCTAGACTTTAAGTGAAACTGAAAATTTTAGCCTCTGGACCAAAATTTCTGTTTGAATACATAGACAGACTCTGTAGTAGAGAGATACAAAAAATGTACCAGACCTAGCGTAGTACCGCTTGGTTACTTTGCTCCTTCTTTGGAGTAGTAGAATAATAGCTTCCTTTGTCCCAGCAAGTAGTGGAGTTAAACCCTGCTCCCTCATATGTGAAAGGAAGTATCTGAAGAGCAGCTCAGTCTTGATGGCAATACTTGGGCCACAGGTCTGGTTATTGGACTCCTTATGTGGATGCATAGCTCATCTCCTTTGTGTGACTGAAGCAGTCCTGCAGTTGGAGCACCATTTCAGTTTTTAAATATAATTTTAAATATAATGACCATTTTTTTCTGCTTCACTACTTCTCCACTGCCTACGGGGTTACAGTTTTTTTTTTTTTAGGGCACTGGCATTTAAAACTCAGATCCTAATGAAGGATGTCAGGCTCAAGAAATGCATAGAGTTCATCTAAATGTAAGGACAGGATCATACAAATGGAGGCTGCTGGGCCATGTGAATAATTTCTTTGACACGTCAACAATTTTCTGCTGCTCTAATTTCATTAGTCAACATTTTTTGTTGTTGATGATTTACAGTCAAGGTATGCTAGCCTCAGGTTTAAGTAGGATGAGAGAGGATGCAGGTCATAAACAACTGGCATATTCTGTAGTAAATGCTGTTTGAAAGATAGGAGAGATTGAGCGCCTGGGAGAAGGCTGCAGTGACTTGGTGGGAAATTTGAGTGCTTGGATACCTGAAGATAGAATAGATCCAAAATGGTTCATAAAATATTTTTTTAGCTGTGATGCTCAGGTACAATGTTTTGTGGGGCTTTTTTTGCTTCCTTGATTTTATTTCCCTTTTTGTTGTTTTGCTTCATTATATTTTGGGGGGGTTTTAGGTTTTTTTTAGGGAGGGGGTTGGGGTTTCTTTTTGGGGGGGAGGGGTGTTTTGTGTTTGGGGCTTTTTTGTTGGTTATTTTGGTTGTAGAGTTTTATTTTGGGGGGTTTTTTGTGTTTGGGGTTTTTGTGGGGTTTTTTGTTTGTTGTTGGTTGGTTTGTTTTGGTTCTGTTCTGTTTTGTTTTGTTTTTTACTTGGTTCACTAGGCTTAGACAGTCCTACTGATCAACTGGCGCTATTGGTAATGTATAAAGCTAAATATGTGCTCAAACAATATGATTTGGGCATAAATGTGAGGTATAAAATTTAACTTTTTTTAATAGTTCACATAATACGTCTTTTTAAATAGCAAAAATGAAAATGCTATTTTAAAAAATTTTATCTCTCTTCAACAACCTAATGTTACTCTACCTTTAACATGGTTGGTTGTGGAATGAATTTAAACTGTAAGTAGAAACATTTCTCCTCTGCGAAGTGAGCAAGGTAATTAATGGAAGTAGGCAATGTAGTATGGGATTTGTGCCTAGATTCAGACCCAGCTTAACTGTGATGTAAACTCCACTGAATTCCGGAATTCAGTTATAATGAAGGTGAAAAATGGCCGGGTGTTTGATCAAAACTGTTGGGATTTAAAGGTGGGCAAGGAGTTTTTTTCTTATTGTAGTGGAAATGTTTTTTGTGGGTTTTTTGGGGGGGTTGTGTTTGTTGTGGGTTTTTTTTTTAATATGCACAAAAAGAAGCAGGAGTTTAGTTGCAACACCTGGCTGATAACAAAAAATCCTTCTGGAGTGCTATCTCTTGCAAGCTTTACTAGGAAATGTTATAATTGGTCATTCTTCAATTTTCTGTAAGTGTTAGAATGAATTGTCACGAAGTAGGCAAGGAAATATGAAGGATATACTTGACTGTTACTCATTTGATGTTAAAATGCCTGACAGTGTTTACTGTAAGTAGTGGAACACTTTATTTAAATAGTATTAGGATAAAACTTCTCTTTTGGAAACCAAACCATAATGCATTTATTTTAAAAAATATGACATCCCATTGTTTTTAATTCCAAAAATACATGTGAATTCCTTCCTCTGTCATTGTGATGATCTACTAGAAAAAAAAAAAAAGACTACTATGCTCCAAAAAACCATATTCCTTATTATATCCTATTTAATTAGAATATACACTGCATGTTTCTGTTTAATAATAAAAAGTTCTTTTCCTGCCAGTACCAGTTGCGGGCATTCATATAGGTCTTATATTGATATAATGGCAATTTCCTTCCCTTGTTAAATCTTCTTTTGTAGAGGGAAATGTTACGTAGTCAAAAAATACGTGGTAGTATTTCAGAAACATCAAGTCAGGGCAATCCTTTGTGGTGAGAAGGGTAAAATTTTCAGATTGTTCAGCATCAACCTGTACACTGCAAATTGTTGGGGAGTTTATAGTTTTCCCTGCGACGGTTAGTGTTAAATGATACCTTTGAACACAAGACTCTTCATATTTTCTGCTTAAACCTTTTCATGTATTTATATTTAAATTTTAGTTTTGTTTCCCCTCCACAAAGTTTTCAGTACTGGTGCATCCAGTGACACCAAATTGCATTTGAGGTTCACAGCTGTGTGTAAGATTTCTGGCTGACTTCATTTTTACACTGGGAAAATTGGAATCAGAAGAAATAAGCTTTGAGAGGCTTGGGAAGATCTACAAGGCAATGAGTGTTCCAAGCATTTTCAGCAAACTACTGAAGCAAATTTAACTACAGCTTTAAGGTCAATGAAAATTGAGGGATACAGAAAATAACAAAGGTCTTTGGTTCCTAATCAGACATTCTTCTTCCTTTCAGAGATGTTACACAAATCACCTCCACAGTTCATTAGGACATGATTAAGGCTAATAGATTTATTCCCCACCTTAGTTATGTTTTCAGTTCTCTCATTTTTGTCATAATATAAATAAAATCTTGAAGAATTGTGCACACCAGTGCTTAAAAACCATATACATGCATACTTACGTTTAATACATATACATACATGTATTAGTTTGCAAGTGTAAGGCTTTTAGGCAGCATACAGGTGGATGTGTTCATTTGGCATAAATTTGGCATCCATTTATTAAAAAAAGTTTCTTGTAATTTATGTTTCTTTGATAACCTCGAATTCACTTTTCTTCTACTTGGTGAACTTCTAGGCATGTCTAGTGGTAGAATGTAGAATGGAGTGCTCTTCTTACCTCTTTTCCCCTCCCGTCACATGATTCAGATTGCAAAATGAGCAGAGTGGATAGTGGACTGGCTCTTAAAACTTATCTCCCCTTTGTTTTTCCTTTCCAAATAATTTGCACTGCTCTCTGCACTGCTAGAGCTATGGAATAGAATTCACTGTGTTTTGTGGCAGGTGGAGCTGTTAGTTGGGCATATTCCAGGGCTCTGTAAGGCAACCCAAAATCTCTAGCATTATTCCAGTAAAATTCTGATTGACTGGCTCTACAACACAGTAGTAAAACAGGGTAGATTTCTCCTCCAAGTTTTGCTTTTGCTCGCAGCAGGTCAATATGGTGACTCAGCGGGATTTGGGACAAGCAGCATTATTTACACTGATGACAACATGCTGCTTCCCTGATAAATGTCAAATAGTGTAAATTTGGCAGGCTATACAATGTCCTCCCAGAAGAACAGACTGTTTTCTTAGGAAGGATTGGTAGGGATAAAAACCTTTATCTAATCTACCTAAATGGTAGATTTTTAATAGGAAAATATTACTAAATTACCATACAAACAATTTTGCTGTTGCAGCTAAACAGTAAGTAATGTCAGACTTCTGGTTGCTTGAAGCCTTCCAATTTTTTGCATGCATTTTTGTTTCAATTAATTGAGTTCTCCCAGTTTGTGAACCCCATGCTCTCATATAACACATTACTGACTCTCCTATATATTAATTTACCTGTGTCTCATTGAAGTTTTAGTAGTGCTGTCATGAAAGACTCTAATCCTATTCTTGGAAAATGAACAGAAAAGAATAAAGATGTTTATTAACCTTTCATTTTTAATTTCGTTCTACTAACACCTCATTGTTACATGCTTGATTATTCTAATAAACAATTAAAATTCTTCGCAATTTTAAAACTGCTTTGATTGCAGTCCCCTTTTCAGGAATTTTTTTTTTTTTGACTGGTCGGTTTTGTGTTTAGGTTTTATTTTTTTATTTAGGGAGATGAAGTATGCAAAATGGTGATTAGACACCTGAAAGGCTTGATTACTAAATTTCTCTGGGTAGGCACGTACAGAACTGACTTGCAGCTTCTTAAATGTTTGCCGTGCATCTTAGGTGTATACCTACCCTGTTTCAACTCGGTGGCCAGCATGCCTATTAGATAGAGCCTCCCACAAATCCCACATGGGAGTCTGAGCAGACTTGAGTCCTGCCTTTTCAATACTGGATAATTAGATTAGTAGCCAGACTGCTAGGTAGCCCTTGGCATGTTAAGTTCCTATTGAAGCTGCTCTTGTCACATTAAATAATTTATACGGGGCCAGGGAGAAGGAGAGGAATTGATTACGGAGCCAGCTTGACTGTGCATGCACTGCAATGGGAGGGCAAGATTGAAGTGTGGAGAATGCACCATCTCTAACAAGGAAGGATGACCACTTGTCCTAGAATATCCAGTGGCCTGGTGGGGAAATGATTGAGATGTGAAAAGCCTGTGTTGATATCCCTGTGACAGTTAGGGCAGATTTGAGAAGTGGCCTCCTATCACCAAACCCATGTTCCCATCCTGGTTGCTGGCTTACAGTAGAGGACGACGGAGTCTTTTTGTGAGTGTCTTTTTACAGTCTAACTTAGCTGTCTCACCTCAGGAAAGAGCTCAGAGCTGAAAGCACTGGATACAATTGGGTGGCTCCTTCTGCAAAGGCCTGAAATTTAGGCTGTGATCCTACCTGGGGCATTTCTCTCCAGCTTCGACAGCTGCTTGCTGGATGTTGAAGTGTTAGCTGTCTCTCCCACTAGGACTGGTACCAGGTGGTGGTGTTGTGACTTGTAAATTCTGCTGTGCATTTATCCCTGGGTAAGAGGAGCTACTGCTTTAAATATTGTACTACCTCAGTCCCAGAGAGAGAGAACCATTTTAGTGATATCCTGTGGCAGTGATCTGCTGTGAACTAGAAAATGTGAGCTCTCCACTTGAGTAAACAAATAGTGCAAAGGCAGCCCTGGGATCTTGCACAATGACGCTGTGAAGCTTTGTCATAGGGTGAGGCTGATGCAGGTCTTAGAAGTGTCTGGGTATCCAACCCACAACTGCTGAGCTATTTTGCAAAGAGTGCTGAGGCAGATTAGAAGAACACATCTGAATTATATTGCCAATATATGGATCTAGTTTTAATGTGCACCTGTTTTTCAGGAGTTGATGATAGCTGTGCTTCCTAGTGATCAGAGGGCCTGAGAAGGGGATTTTCCATGCGGAGTACTACTGATACTCTGTTAGCTCCAACAGTAAGAGCTGCTTATTTTAGATTCGCATCTCCAAAGGATGTGTCCATCATAAAAACAATGAAGAAATTTAAAATTGCGGAGACTGATTTAAAGCTGCTGCATAGAGCACGAACAGGCTATAGGAAGATGCTCTTGAGTTGTGTGAAACAGCTGACTGACAGTGCTATACCAACACAAGAATTTCTCACAGCTTGCAGTGTTCCCACTGCTTTTGTTTTTAAATACAGTCCTAAGGATTAAGTTCCCTGAGTCCCTGATAATCACTTTTATCATTTCTGCATTGTTCCCAGGACTTGGCTTGTGACTTTTAAATGATGTTCTTGTTTGTTTTACAGACTCTAGGTTGGCCTCATCATAGGAAATACGCAGTGTGGTTGTTACCAGCTCTCTTTGTTCTATAACAAGATGACTAAGTTTGTCAGTTCAGTGCTGCATATTGCTGTGCTGATGATCCCCTTCCCTTGAACCTCAGCTCAGCTGCTGCACGCTACTTCAGTTCATGCTAAATTTGCAATCTTGACTTCACTGAAGTGCAAAATTGCCTTGCTTGTCAAAAACTGGTAATACATACAAAACAATCCAGTACTTTATTTTTTTGGCTCAAGTTGAGGCTTACATAGACTTAGAAATAGGTTCAGAATTTCCACATTATGTGAGCAGCTGTTTATGGTGTACAAAACATGTTAAATATTGAAGAGTGTCGATCGACTCATATTTGTGCATCATTTTAGTGCTGTAGTAAACAGCAGTATCCATCAAAGCTTAGCTTAAATGGAAAAGCCAATGATGTGTGAGTTGATTTTTGGCAATAGACTTATTGTAGGGGTTTTTTTGTTTGCTCTATACATTCTGTCATAGAAGCTGACCATCAGACTTACTCCTCAAATCTGCCACAGTATTTAACAATAAATTGTATAGATTTATCCTGACCTATGCTAACAGCATCTTTCATTGTATTATTTATGGTTAATTGCATGAATCCACTGGTCAAGGGAAGGATACAGCATTAGTTACCGCATTTTGCACACACTTTTAAGGAGGCTAGTTTAGATATCCTATCTTCATGCCAAGTGAAATGGACTTTCTGTTCTAGTACTAGCAAAAAGGCATCTTGCATCAGGACATTACATATAGGAAGAATTTGTGCTCAATGATTCTTTCCCTAATTATCCAGTACTTTAGATAAAACCCTTTTAAAGATAAAACCTAAAAAATAGCATGTGATACTTAAAATTAAAGCAAAATCTCTATGCCTTTTAAAGCAGTGAATACTTCAAAAGCTTTTTGCATAGTGCATGCTGTGTGACAAAATTTGTCTGACTGAATTTGAACCTCCTGTCCTATCCCACAGCCTCCTTCCTCCTCAGTGAGGTATGCTTATGCATAGGATGGGAGTTTTCTAAACCTCTTTCACTGAGCATGTTTTTTGTTTTGTTTTCTTTTTTTAGTTGTATTTGCTAATGAATTATTAATTTGGCTAAAAAGGAAGAGTGAATATCAATCTCTTCTGGAAAAGACTGTAGTCCTCATTTTCCCATATTTGGTCAATTTTTGGCTTTTACTAAACTCACCTATCTACCTCTGGCATGATCAAAGTTTGGTGATAACTGTTTGAACTCCCATCAAGGCTGGAATTTAGTTTTCACTGTTGCCAGTCTTGGCTGTTGAAAATAAAAGAGGTAGTAGAGTATCCCAGCCAACCACAGAGCTTTAGCCAATGAAGATGTCTTATGATTAGGACAATATATGTATTCTTAGATTATTATCAGAGCTCTTGAGAACTTTGTTTATGCATGGACAGGAGCTGTGCACTCTAATCACCGAAAATTTTGAAACTGATCCATAGTGTTTCTGCCAGTAAAGGTTCAGAGGCTGAATTCTCCTGACAGGACAATAGCAAGAAGGTTTCCTCTTGAAGGAGGATATATCAGAGCAAAGTACTTAAAACTTCTGGTTTGGTGGTGGTTATGATCAGAGTTTCTGGTTTGTGTGGAATTGGTTGGACCAATTGGTTGGACCTATCAGATGGATTGGTAATGTCAAAGGAGGGGTGAGGCATCATTTATCTAAACAGAATTTTTTGTTTTTGTAGAAAGGCAATCTTTATCAGGTCTGTTAAGCCTGGCTTTGCATGGTGTAATAGACTGGATGTTATGGTAGCTTCCAGGCTCCCATTTTGCATTGCTGAGCTACAAAATTTTAAATGTCTCCCAGAAGTCTTACTGAAATGCCTCCAGAAAATCAGAACCTTTCTCAATCTAGAGTGAGTGTGTAAAAAATGTGCACTCAGTATTTCCTGTGGAGCCCCGTCTGGACTAGTGCGGCAGTCCTGTTGGCTCAGGACAATTGAGTGGTTTCCTGACTTGCCCTCATAAAAGAATCCTTACTTGGATAATCCCTTCCTTTCTTGGCTTGCATTTTCATTTGGCTTCCATTTTATTTTCATGTCATATTTCTTATTTTTGTGCCTGTGATGGGTTGACCCTGGCTGAACACCAGATGCCCACCGAAGCTGCTCTATCATTCCTCTCCTAAACTGCACAGGGTAGAGAAAATAAAATGCTCACAGATAAGGACAGGGAGAGATCACTCACCAATTACCATCATGGGCGCAACAGACTCAACTTGGGCAAAATTAGTTTAATTTATTACTAGTCAAAGCAGAGTAGGGTAATGAGAAAATAAAACTAGATCTTAAAACATCTTCCCTGCAGCCTTCTTCCTGTGCTTAATTTTACTCCTGAATTAATATCTCCTGCCCTAGAGTGGTTCAGGGGGATGGGAAATGGTAGCTACAGTCAGTTCATTACAAGTTATCTCTGCCACTCTTTCCTCCTCAGGGGGAAGAATCTTCACACTGTTCTCATGCTCCAGTGTGAGGTCCCTCCTGAGGGAGACAGTCCTCCATGATCTTTTCCGATGGGAGTCTTTCCCAGCCTCTGCAGTTCTTCATGAGCTGCTCCAGTGTGGGTCCCTTCCATGGAGTGCAGTCCTTCAAAAACAGGCTGCTCCACGCTCCAGCATGGGGGCCTCCACAGGCTGCAGGTGTATGTTTGTCAGACACGGGAAGTTTCTGGCAGCTTCTCACAGAAGCCACCCTTGTCACCCCTCTGCCATGAAAATCTTGCCATGCAAACCTAATCAGTGCTTCCAAACTAAAAGGCAGTAGGTTTGTGTTTCTTGCTGCTGTTTTAAAAAAGATTAAATGAAACAATTTTGGGAGGTAGCAAGTGCTTTGCATATGTTTATACTTTTGTTTGTCAGATTATCGTTGTTGCATTATCCTTTTACTAGGGGTGTATACCATAGCTGAAATGTCTGTGCAATGTTTTCCTAATACAAACTTGTATTTTACTTGAATGTTGTATTTTACTGTTTTACAACAGAATTTGATTCATTAAGGCTTGCCACAGAATCAGGCTTGTTTGATATTTTTGTTAGTGACCTTGGCACTAATCTTCAGATGATGTAGAGTTGTGAGATAGCTTCCGTACAGAGGAGAAATAGACTAATATAGGAAGAAGTGAGTTACCTTTGTAACGCTGAATAGAGAAATATATAAGGGCTGTACGTATACAACCAGTAATAAGAATTTTTGCTAGAAACTTTGCAACTGGAAAACTCAACAAGGAGGGATACCTGAGTGCTTTGAATGAGGAGAATGAGCTATTGCCATGATAGTATCTTGAGTAAAACAAGTGCAAAGAAAGGATAATAGGGGGACGTAATGGTCAGTGTTCTGGTGAGGCCACCCTGGCAAGGAATGTGCATTCTGCTCAGCTTTGACAGGGCATGGACCTTGGTGCTCCATGGAGCATGCTTGTTTCAGTACATTTCAAGAACAAGGTGTAACTAAGGAACACAAATCTAAACTATTACAATGACATTGGGCAAGAACAATAGGTTTTCTGTGATACATTGTCTGTGGAGCATGTTAGAAATGCCATTTCTGATTTCCATGCTCTGAGTGACTGAAAGGTGGTTTCCGGAAAATTAACAAAAAATTTACCCATAGTTTTGGTGCTTGTTATGCTGTGTTATTTTGTGATCTTACAGTGTCATCTATTTGGGCTTTATGTGTACATTTATGTGTATATTATGAGAAAAATGGGTTTCTCTCTAAACTTAGAAGTTTCTGAAGTATTGGAAGTTTTCTGTGTCGGTAACAAAAAGGTGAATGCCCAGTAGGCTTTTACACAGATACACATTTTGACCATTTGAAATAGTATAGATAATTTTATTTTAGAATTGAGGCTGTAATGGAAAAAAGGTAGTGCATCAAATAGCAACAGGTCTGATTTGGTCTTTTAGATGACAGTTGAAGTGGGGGTGAAGATGAGGTATTATGCAAATATACTGTTGGAAACAAGTTCCTGTAAAAGAAATGGAGATGGGAATGTGAGGAGCCTGACTGTTACCTGTCTGTCTTACCTGTGTCTGTAGTGGATGGTGCACAAAAGGGAAGAATACTGAGATGGTCGCTGAAAACAAGTGACAGTACAAGTGAGCAAGAACATAAAATGGTGCCTCTGTAAATAAATTCCACTTAATTTATTGTTTTGCTCTTTGGATCATTCTCTATGGTTGCGTGTGGAGTGATGGAAGATGTGGTAACTCTGTTGTCCAGCAGCAGCACTTCTAAGCTACTTGTCTAATATAGGTAGACCATAGGAAGTAACCGAGACCTGTCTCAGTTTCAGTGCAGATCTGCTTTGCAATCCCCATCCCAGCCAGTGGATTTTTGCTCCCCAGGCACTGCTTGAGAGCTTTACAGTGGGTGACTCATACTTGAGCAAAGCCAGGTTGTCCAAGGATCCACATGTAGAAGATAAAACTCACCTCCTCTCATTGACTAGTGCCAGCTCCTCGACAGCACAGAGCTGTTGTTTTGGGCCGTGAACATTAATGACTTCCATCTGCTTGGGTTTGCAGGCCTTCGAGTGACATGCAGCACTCCATCCAGTATTACCAAGTCTCTCGTAAATGTACCTCTGTCCTGGCTGTACATTTTCATTTCAGTTTAGCAGTCTTGAAAACGGCTTTACTATTCCTGGGTCATTGACAATCCTAGTATAAAAGTACCCTAATTGCACACCCATGTGTACTTCTGCACTTCCCAGAGGATGACTCAGGCTTCTCTATCAAACAGTAAAATTAGTGTTCCTTTCAGGAATATCCAGTTTCTTCTGGTGTTTCTTCCAGTCCTCTGCTTCTTTGGATTGCTAATGCAGAAGAGTAAATAAAAGGGATTTACATGCTTCTATGCAGGAAGAAAAACTGAAATTTAAGAAGGATTCTTTGGTGTATCAGCTGTGAGCTGGCAAATATATCAGCCATGAACAGGCATAAAGCCTGTGACAGTTTCAGATAAATTCAGGGAAACAGTATTGCCAGTGACAGATTTGTACTGCAATTAACAGGATTAGGGTCCAGCGTTCTGGCCATGATGGGAATACTATCAAGTGATTTGATTTTCTTCTAAATTATTTTTTTAGATTTCTTTTCAGCTTCAATTTCTCTGTTTCCTTGAGCAGGACAGTGAAGCACAACTGATGTAGTAGAGTGGCACTCTTGTCACTACTCAAGGTACTACTAGTAACTTGAATAACACCTAACCTGCTCTGTGTTACTGCTCTGTCACTTGGCTGGAGAGAGCTGCTGTTGGACGAAGGAGGGAAGACGTCGCTGACTGCTTTCTCTCCCTTTGGTTTGTGCTGTGAGCTTTGGCAGGGTTCTCCAGAAAGTTTGGAGGGAAGAGGAGCCAAGGCACAGTTGGTATGGTACAGGGCAATGCTTTTTCTGGCAGTCATCAGAGAGATGTAAAACATAGGATTCTTTATATATAACAAGTGGTTGTTTGGTCCTGTCTGTATTTAGACCTGTGTACCCTATCTGTCCTCAAGTCTTTGTCTTCTGGAAAGCAGTTAGTTTCTTAATTAAAAATTATTCACATATTATATCTTAAGTACTATATGTTTTACATCATATTTAGGTGGAGGACTGAAGGTTAGAATTCTTTAGGTCCCTTTCCAGAAGGAAGTTCAGGAGATACTGAACTTCCAGGAGAGTCTTCCTCTTAAGTGCAGGGAAGAAAGGCAGAGGCCGAGTCCCACTCCCAAAAGTCAGTAGAATATTAAACTCTGATGGATTTCCTGTTCCTGTACTTCCTTATCTGTATTTCAGTTTCTCATGCAGCCTGATAAGTACTATTTGGTTGAAGAATATCTTTCAGAAAGACATCCAGACTTGCCTGAAGACACCAAGTGAGGGAGAATTCACCACTTCTCTTACGTAATGAATGGAGAGGAGTAGTTGATGAAAGACTAGTTTATTCCCTGGTTCAGTTGTGCCTGGCGAATTTATTGCCTGTGGTTGATGTGAAAAAGCACTGGCTTTATTTCTGAAAGAGCAGCAATGTGGTAACTTGGTTTGGTAAATACTTGCATTTTAACAGCCTCTTCTGTGGAAGACTAGAGTTCTGAGAACATGGTAGTTATTTTTCTGGAAATATAAAGCATAAATAAACCTTCATGGCTGGTAAATTTCATCTAGAATGTTTTTTTTATCGTCAGAGAAATAGGTAGATATCAGAGAACGTTGCTTTGAGCTTGAGTCTGGAAAAAGCTGTGATCTTACCTGAGCATCCTTAGCTTCATGGTATTCAGTTTGTATAGGTACTGCATCACATGGGGCATGATGCATTTAGATGTCTTCACTCTGGTATTCCAGCCACAGGTAAAAGGAACTCTTGTTTGTCACTTTATATACTATTAAATCTTTTTTCATAAGTTTTCAGTATCTTTGTGCTTCAGGATCAAGTTACTTGTTATATTTGTGAGTATTGCTCTGATAGTGCTTGATTATACTTTCCACTGCTTTTATTTGAGCGTTTATTTGAAGAATGACTAGCATTTTTTTGTAACTTTGCAGAGTACAGATGCCAATTCAAATGTGAGGAAAAGAACAAATGCCACAGTACAGTCTGAAGCTGATGGTGGGAGCCGAATTGACACAAGGCACAGCTCTGTCCAGCCTCCCTCTGTAGCTCAGGGGTCTTCTGACATTACACCCCACTCCCTTTCTGCATCAAGTCCCAACCCTTTCACACGAATCAACGCATCGGAGACATTGTCTTCTGCAAGAGCTACCCCTCCAGCTCCTCCTTCTACCCCAATTTTAACTGGATTTGTATCCCAGCATGCCACAGCTGGATCCCCTTCCATTCAGCACTTGCTTGGATCTAGACTGGAGCAGATTCAGACCACCACACCTAATACATTAGGAGCATCTGCAAAGCCATCTGCTGTCACACCACCTCCTCCCCCTGCCTCCCACTCTGGCACGAGTAAGATAGACAAATATGCACGCATTTTATTTCCTGTTACCTTCGGAGCATTTAACATGGTCTACTGGGTGGTGTATCTATCCAAGGATACCATGGAAAAATCGGAAAGTCTAATGTAGTTTTGCTGCTATGTAGTAGTTCCTAAATTATACTCACATTTGATGCAGAGTTTCTTCTTTTGAAACTATTTAAAAAGGTCAGTAATTCTTATTTATAAAAGCTGTGTGCTACTTTCCCATTCTAAAGGCTGGAGTTACTGGGGATAATTAAGTTAACTCTTAACAGAGTAATGGGTAACAGTACTGGGTCTTCCTGCCTTCAGCCAGCAATGAACCAACACTCACTTGAGACAAAACTACTCTGGCTGCACAGAACTTGCTTTTGAGAGGAACATGCACCTGAAAAAAATCAGAGGTAGAGGTGCACAGCTGTGCAGTGGAACACATCTGACTGCTAGGAATATGCGTGCTGGCTATTACAAATCCCTGAGGCACCCAGCGCTGCTGTCTGGACACAGCATTGCGTTCTCTGAGTGCGAGGTCTATGTCCTGAATATTTTGACAGTGCTTGCTGGGAAAGGACTTTCCCTGCTAGATTAAAATTGGCAGAATGGGGGGAAGAAGAACAGTGGCAAAAGAAAAGAGAGTCCAGCCTGGGAGAGTGCAACTCCGGGAAAGTTATGCAAAGGAGTTGTAGAGCTCCGTATATTTTTACTAAGCATTATTTTGCATTGTAACCTGGGAAATTCTCACACCAAACTAAGAATGAGTAAACCTTGTAAAATCTGAAATCTGATGTAATTCTCAAAATTGGATTTTCGTGTTTGGTAAGGTGATCTTAAGTGGGCGATTCTTCTTTGACCTTGCTGACCAGCTTGAGTGGATATACTCCTAAATTACATCAATTGTAGTAGATGAGGACCAGATCCACAATGTTCAACTTTTTGTTTGAATTCTTTGCTTTTTCTTTGGATGCTTTGGGATTTGGGTTTTGGTTTATTTTTGGGTTTTTTCCCCCCATACTTTTCAGTTACACACCTGATTTCCTTTAAACACATATTCCATTACCCCCACCCCCTGCTCCTTATGTAATGTTTGTGTCAAGTTAAATTTTCCACATAGTTTTAAAAGTGGCTTCAAAATTAAGCAAAAAAAAGCCCCATTTCCTGTGCATAGATAAGTGTGGCTGGGGCATGTCACTGAGTGAATGAAAGACACCCTTTTTGAGAAGGACTGCTGTGATATAAGTAAGAAAGTAGACCTTCTAGGTGGATCCCAGGCTAAAAAAGTTAATTTGCGATCCATTCGTTTACTTCAAACAGTGGCATAGGTAGATGCTTTTCTTACCAAATTGCAGTATGCAAGCAGGCAACCTTATTAAGGAATTGAATAGTTAAACCTGATAGAAATCCTGATCATAAATGTTGTTTTCACTAGAATGGGTAGAAAACACATTGCAAATAAGAAGAAGTGTTTGTACAGATCTGTCTGGCTCGGCAAATGGTTAGTGTTTCTGTGCAGGTGACAAGTGAAAGTCAAAGGCCAAACTCTCCGCTATGATCTGGCTGTGCCTTTAAAGGGTCTGGACAAATCCTCAGCTTCAGTTGATGGGAATAGCAGATTGGTAGCCTACTGTCAAAGTCTTACACTGCAGGGCAGATCAGGTGAGTGTTGAGTGGTTCTGTGCCCAGGTAATGATCAAGGGACTGGTGGAGACCACAAGCTGATGGGATAATGGAGGGCATGCATGATACTGCCCTAGATGATGCTGGGACAAGAGTGAGGGTAAAAAGACCCCATAAGGTGAAACTATGACTGTGCTTCTGTCTCTCCAAGCCTTTTAGCCAGCTCATGGCTGAGAATCTGACCTTTGACTTACAGGACCTGGGAGATAGCAAGAGATACTACAGTGTGTAGTATGGATCCCAGAGTGCTCTTTCATGTGTAACACTGGACTGTAGATGGTAGAATGCAGTGGGAATGTCTTACCTAATTATTATAGTGTAGTGATATAAACAGTTGCTTTAGTCATTCTTTTACTTAAGGGATGCTCTCAAAAGGCCAGGTATGGTTCTTTCCTTTTTCATCTTTTACATCTAGAAGATGCCTGAGATTACAGCACTCCTTAGAAAACCATTATGTGGCATATCACGGAAGTGGAAATGGAGCACCCGTGCAAGATGTCTAACTGCAGTAGTTAGTATCTTTGGATGTACTGCTAGTTGCTGTAGCTGTTTTCTCTCTAATTAGGTCACGTTACAAATTGTTAGAATAGAAGATAGTATGCAAGAGATTGATTATTTATTTGATTAAGCCAGAAGAAACAAAGCTAAAACTCTGGCAATTATTGATTATAATTGCACAAATGATAAAATACTTCTAGCATGAGGAATGGTGACCTTCTGCGTGTAGAACCTAGTATTTGCACCAGAAGTTACTGAAATTACTCTTTGCTTTCCTCTGTGATGAAAACCAAGGATGTTTTCTCACAGGCAGATCTTTAAATGATTCATTAGAAACACCTGTCTGGTCCTTCCACCCATCCCTGTATGCTGATTTTATAATCAGCTTTTTCTAGTGCATTGTTCGCTGGGATCAACACTAGTTCAGGCAAATATTGATCTAAATGTGCTGCTTGAACTCACTTGTAGTTTCTGTTTCATTTTAGAGACTTATAAGGAGGAAAAAGGCTTTAAAAAATTAATAGATTCCAGATATTTATTTCTATGCTTCTGTTTCCGGAGAAATTTTTAATGATACCACAGAGAAAGTTACCTATTTTAAATCTGCCAGTGTATTTCTGAAGAACCTTCCAACACTTCCATGCCTACATTCAAAATGAGATACAGTAAAAAAAAAAAAACATTATGAGTCTAGGACTAATTTATTGAACTGTATTACATTTTTATGTTGCAGCATATGAAGAAATTTCCATAATTACCTTTCCAAAGTACATGTGGACAATGTAAATAGGAATTTATTGTTAGCAGTTGTTCTTCATTATTTTTAATCTCCCTTAATGATCAGAAACAGTAAAACAATATAGAGCCTGCAGTATACTCAGTGACACCACAACTTGGAAGCACAAAAAAAGGAATATGCTAAATATAGCGGCCCAAATGTTCAAAACTGCTAACTAAAATCCTAAGGGAGAACATTGCAGGTGTCATTTCAATGACCAAATAGCTCATTAGAGATGAGCTTCAGTGAGATTAACTCTACAGGAGCTATTTTTTAGTTTTTTGTTCTTTTTTTTCCATTGGCTTTGTTGAACAATCTTTTTTTGACAGTATCATAGTGATTTAAAACTAACCAAACACTTCAGATAAGTTCACATCTATCAACAGGGAAGGAAACTGGATAGAAAGACAAAAATCTTTACAAGGAAACAGAGATGGCTCTCCCCTGATATTTGCTTGGAGACATTGTTATCAGCAGCAAAACTCCCAGACGGCAGTGATGCAGCCGTGACCACTAATGCAGTCATTTGAGAAAACAGTTAAAAACATGGTTCAGGAAGATTGCCTTCACAGGAACTGGAGTGTGGTTTGTAGTCAATTGGGAGCCCACTATTAGCAGGTTTCACTGCAACTGTGAAAATAATGAAGCTGAGAAAGGTGGCAAACTTAGACCCCAGCCCTTCATGGTGACCTGAGCTCTTAGAGCTCACCAGCAGTACTGGAATCTGTTTTGCCTTCTGTAAAAGGGACAAGTCTCCATCAAATGGATGTTGGTAGTGCATTTCTTCTCCCACGTGTCTATGAAAGGGAAAAAAGTAGGCTTTTTAAACTTTTTAGTTATCCACTATACATTACTCTTTGATCAGGCAAGTAAACTGGACAGTAATTGAATGAAAGAGGTAAATAGTTTAATAAGGAATGTGATTAGAGCTCTTCTGTTAACAGGAGCTAAGAGTTACTGATTATAGGGTGTTAAAAGTGTAGCCTTTGGCATCTCACCATCTTCGTCATTCAGAATGGACCTTACAAAAAATGGGGAAACCAAGTAAATGTATTTAACAGGATTTAACCAGTATTTCTGCAAAAAATTGAATTAACTCATCTTTTTTATATGCCCAGTATTCTGTGTTCTTCCACTGTATTGTGTCCCTCCTGTATGTCATTTGGCCTCAGTGAACCTTAATGCTGTAGTACCCTGTCTGTATGCCGTGTGAGAACATCAGGGTATGCAGTGTATATTTATCCAGTCTACCCAAAGCCTAACTTCCCATATTCCTTGTGCTGTTAGAAGTGAAGGAAAGGCCAGAAGGGAAGAAATGACATACAGGCTTTGTAAGAGACACACACTGGCCATCTGGGACGTTTTCCCATAGATACTACAGATTTCCTAAGAGAAGGTTTTTCAGTGTGCTTGCTATAGCACACTGAATGTCCAAATCTCAAAAGCTTCCAAGAGGTCTGTTTGGAAAGAAGAGTAGGTTGTGGACTTTGCACACCTTCCCTAACTTTTGCTTGACTTAGAAGATTAAGGAGGAAAGAAATTTTGGTGAGTTTTACCTTGTCTTCCTGAGACTTGCCAACAGGGCTTGGCCTCACTAAAATAGGTTTGTATGGCTAGCCCTGTTGTGAAATGCAATACAGACAGCTGACAAAAATTCAGCCTTGGTTTTATTTAATCCTAGTACTGAATAACAGATTAGGAAAAAGGCAGCTGTAGTGTTGAGAAGCCTAGGTTTAGTATAACATGTGCTGATAATATCGATCAAGCCAAGGATGATCAAAGTTGTGGAAGTCTTACAGAACGGCAGGGCTATGCAGCAGTAAGTTTGCAGCAGGTCTGTGATAAGTGGGCCGAATAGGAGGTGCTTCCCTTCATACTCTGACAGGAGTAAAGCAATATAGCATAAGCAGTACAGCTCCTCCATTTATATCTGGTAGACGAAAACTGTATAAACATAATTTCATACTCAATGAAAATCTTAGGGGCAGATAGCATTGTGGAGGTCAGTATTAACCACCAGACACCAACCCCAAAAAACTAGGGAAAAAAAATCCAGGAAAAAAATTAATTTAAAAGACAGTAACATCTTTTAAAATTATTGATTTATATTTTTTATTATTTTTTTTCCAAGACCTTGTAGTTCTTTCGCCATTGGCTTCCAAGGTAAGTTTACATTGTTGTAAGGACCTGTATTGGTATCCACTGACACCAACATGTGTTTTTCGTTTACTTCAGTGCACTTTAAATGGGAAGTTTACTGGAAGGAATAATGTGCCATTTTGAAAGAGTCTGATATGCGTTAATTTGTGCAATCTTCCTTTGTAGGCCTCTCCTCAGAGTCAAGATGTAGCTATTTTGGAGAATGTGAGTGTGGTGAGAGTTTCAGCGTGTTCTGAGTAAATCAGACTCTGAAAGTAAATTTTTGCCACATCCCAAGCAAGTGAGAGTAGTGCGAAGTACAGAGCACCCTGTAAAGATCTCTCTTTGCTAATATTATATTCTGTGTTAACTGGAGGGAATGAAAAATGCAATTATTGCAAAATTGACAGAATTTGCAAAATGTACTTTGTTTTCACATGAGTTAGAAATGTGGTAGGTATTTATTTCAGAATTGAATAGCACTGACTTCTAGTCCGTAACTTTCTGCATCTAGAAGTATCTCTTAGACTTTCTTATGCTTTTTGTATTATTCCACTGGAAAGAATTTAAAGAAAACCAGTTAATATCCATTGCACTTCACTATATTTTTTGGTCATAATTCTATTTTCATTTTCTTGTGCAAGAGGAATTGAGAGCATGATGGCTTCTTCAAAATAAAAGTAACAGCAGCAAAACAAAAGCCTTGGAGAGTCCCTTCTTTAGAAAAATATCCAAACTCCCATCGATTTTGAATGGTTTAAAAAAAATAGTGTAGTTTTAGCTTTTAAAAATACTAATTCTGTTGTAGCATGGGTACATATATACATATATCCCTTGAAATAATATCAATTGCCTGAATTTTGAGGAGGCAAACTCAAGATGCACTTGCTACTAGTTCTGTATTGAAAGAGTACCCTTCTGGATGGAAAACACCATGTGAGGTAGGTTTTTTTTTTACTACTATCTTCATGTAACTATTTTAAGAAAAAGATCTGGAGGAAATGTATGGTATTACTGAATTAATCATCTGCTAGCATGACGATCTGGGTTATTTCCTGCTGGTCATCTTGCTGTTGTGTCAACATTTTCTTAGTGTTCTTGTGAATGCTGTATCCAGGTTGCTGTTAACTGACATAGCAATCTATGGATAATCTCATGACATAAAGAAGCACTTAAGGAAATCATTGTTTGTGAATATGTTTTCATCCTTGGCAAAACTTAACTGGAGTTTGGTAGAAGAAGCAGATGACAGTATGAAGCACTCAGCTGTACTTCTGAGCTCAATGAATTGAAAAATTTAGTTGAGTACTGCTTTTTCTTGCATCATCAACTTGTGCTGGTGGCTCATCTCCATGGTAAGTAAAACTGCTACAAGGATGGAGGACTCAGAAGTAGAGAACATGTACAAGTATTTGTTCAAAGTCATTTTGAAATATGAAACAGCTAACCTTATAACTAACAGTAATGTCACACTATGCTTTATATTTGCAAGCTTGAAAATCTCCTTTTCTGTTAGAATGTACCAGGTTATCAAATGAACTTTTCATAAATAGATGAACATGTATGTACATGTATTTCATTTTTTGTTAATTTGTGGCAACGTTCTCTATCACCAGATGAGTGGTGGAGATTTGAGGTGTTTCAGATAACTAGAGTTCTTGAGCAATTACTTAAAAATACTTGTTTCATAGATACATGCCTTTGCAAATCAATACCAGCAGTCCTTTCATGGTGAAAATCAATTCACTTGTGAAAAGTCCTGGCCGTGAGTACTCAACCCATATTTGAAGGGCTGATGAAGCACACTGGGCAGGGCAGGACTCAGGGCATGTTTCTTCTAAGAGGCTTCTGAATTGGAGCTGGCTTATGGCCTGCCATCTTCTGCAGCAATCTGCACCAGAGAAACTACAAGCAGAATCCATGGGGGTTTTGTGGCCTTTTTAAAGACTCCATCATGAAACTGTATTACTGCTGAACATAGTGCTCTCACCTTCTTCTTTACTGCCTTGCTTTGTGTGTGGCAAAGTATTTCAGTGCTTGTGGGGGAGCAGGCTGAAATAACTTGTATGGCTAAAACCCTGAGTTTGTCTTGTTTACTTTTGGCTGGTTAGTAGCAGTGGGGTATGTCTGATCTGGCTCCCATCTTAGTGCTGGTCCAAAGGAGGGGGTGAGGAGCCTGGATTGGTGCTTTGAGCTGGTTTAAAGCTGGTGTGAAACCAGTCTGAGGATTCTCATCTTGCCTCCACTGTCATTAAAACAGAGGAGCTCTGAGGCTTTATCAAACCTCTGGTGTCCCCTGTGGTCATTTTTCCTCCACAAAGGTGATTGTGTGAATTATATCAGTGACAAGTCATGGACTAAAAAAAAACCCAAAAACCAGAAAACAGGCCAGAATTTTTGAAAGAGCCAAAATCAATGATGTTCTTTGAAGAGAGAGAAAAGGAAGAGAAGGGGAAACACGAGTATGGATGAAAAATTTAATTTCTTGCTACTAAGCAGTTATTTTAAGATATGTCCTATTAGAGGTACTAGAACTGCATCTGGCAGGAAACAGCCTAGAAATAATTATTTCTTCATTATAAGTATAATGAGAAAGTAATGAAGAAAAGTGTCTAATGTCCTGTTATAAACATTTGTGTTCCATTGAAGCTGTTTTCGAAAATGGTATTTTCATTGTCAGCCAGGAAGAATTAGGAGACAGAATGGGAAGGGAAAAGGAATGAGTTTTATTAAGTATTACTGTTTCCCTTTGTTTTAGAACATTTCCCAACCAAAAATGTAAACAGTAAAATTTTAAAAAAATCTTTCTGGGATTCTATGTATTTAATTTTCAGTAATGAAGCCCTTTAAAATGTTTAGCATTTAACTTGCTTTGTATTTAAGAGACTGAATACAGAGAATGCTGTCTCCGTTGTAATTCAGTTATCAGAGGGGATGTGGGTTAAGAAAAAAGATTTAATTACAGTTACAACCAGTTTTTTTAAAGTATCATGCCTTCTGACTAAATCTGAAGACTTCTTCTTGTACGTGAATTCATGGGAGCTGTTTAGTGCTGAGCATTTCTGATAATCCAGACAATGCTATGGCTTGTGGGCTGCAGCTGCATTTAAAGTTGCCATGTCTGAAAATGTACGTCCACAACTTGGCACTTGCACAGCATGGATCCCACAGAAGGCAAAGGTACATGTGTAGCCTTCTGTGGGTGCATGAGAGCTGTTGTGTTGCTCATGCAGGAGAAGGTGGGAGTCTGTGGTCAGAAACAAGAGGGTAAAGAGACTGTGACTGCCTCTTTCAGAGGCTAAGCAGAGCTTATATTGGATTAAGCCACTTCTGAAAATGCCCCCTAAACTCTTTTCCAAATAGGCAGCTTAGGAACAAGCTGAGTGCAGTGTGGAATTCAACTCCAACTGCAAATCCTGCACGAGGATCAGCACAGTTAATCTCTCCTAAGGTTTCTGATGCTGTGGCTAGAAGACTGAAAAGGTGTGAGGTAGCTCCTGCTGCCAACTGGAATGCCTTCGTGTTGCTGTGCATCCAAGCTGTCCTGTAGTGCAACAAGGTCTTTGGAGTAGTGGGGGTGGGATAAACAATACTTCTTTGGAGTACAAAATAGGGCAGAATGAAAGCTGTTCCTTCAGATCAGCACTGCTTATATGCACTGTAACAGCACAGAACATCCCGAAGGAGCGCCATGGTGTGTTGCAGTCTTGTGTTCTCCTTGCATATCTGCTAAATGCTTTGAAATGGAGAGTGGTGGGAATGACAAGTACAGGTCTGGTACTGAAGCAGAACGTGCCTAGTGCTGCTGCCTTGTAAGCACCCACAGTCTCCTGCCAGCAGCCTGTGGGCTTTCCCAGTGAGGCAGAACAGCATCGCTGACTTTTTTATAGGTATGATTATTATGCCCCTACCATCTCTCCTGTAACTTAAACACTGGAAAAAGGGGGTTTCTCTTTCACGCTCTACTTTGTTGTGTAATTATGCCCATTTCTCCATTTTGTTGCATAATTATGAAGAAGAAAATCAAGGTAAATTCTTCTCATTTTTTTTAAACTTTTTTTTTTTAAAGAGGTTTCCTCACCTGCACACATAGAAATAGTAAGCTCCATTGCAAACTTTGGGAAGGTAGGAAACACTTCTAAGCAGACTTCTCTCTATGACTCTCCCATAAAGATAGCTTTTGTTTCCAAATAAAAGCTCTAATTTGGAGAATATTTAATAAAAACTTTTAAAATTTTAAATACAAAAATATTTTCTCTGTACTGAAAGTATGAATTTTATTTGTGGACATTTCACTTAAGAAGGTGAGGCGAAACAAATGCATGGGGGTTTTCTGTTAAGCTGAAACAGAAAGATGCTTAGCTGTGGGATATTCAGTAGCCATTTCATAAATACACGGATTGTGTTTTTTTCCTTTGGAGAATGTGGAGATTATACATAAAACAGAAGGTGGGAAAATTCTGTGGAGAGATTTTAAAATGCTACTTCTCACTTCCTCTCTGGATATCATATGCATAAATATAGTGAAGTCAGATCAGAAAAGGTATGTGAGTTAAAAAAGACATTCTTTGGTCTTCACACTCTCAGTAGGTCTTACTAAGTATGCAATTAAACAGCTTCCCTGTATACTTCCAAGTTTTTTTTCTGCTATGCCGTGGGTGAACTGTGGAAGACCTAGGAATTTTTAAGTTAAATGCATCAGTCCAAGTCAGGAGGGCACTCAGTGCTGGCCTTGCTGAGTTAGGAGCATGTTTTTGTAGGTGTAAATTTTGTCCGGATGGAGCAATCTGTTCAGAAGGAGAAGGTATCCCAGTTCTGGATAAGAGCAGCTGAGGCATTTTGCTGAGGTAAGATGTAAGAGTTGAATTAGGCTTAAGGGCTGCTCATTAGCTGTTTTAAACTCCCCAAGTGAACAATCTAAACTCACTCTTTGGCATGTTCTGCTACTTTTGCAGTGTTTTGATTTTTTCAAGATATGTCCCTGACTTTGCTCCCTTGCCTTGTGGCTGAGGTGGGGAGCAGCAGTTTCTGGGATGGTGTGGGATTCACATGCCTTCCCTTTAGCCATGGGCTCTCTATGCATCACATCTCCATCACTGGGTAGACAGCAGACTCTGGGCAGGGAGAGGGTGTGCATTCAGGCCAGTGGCAGATAAGCCCTGGCAGTCAAGCAGCAAGGCACAGTGTGAGTAGGGTTGGAGTCCTAAAGTATGGTGTGTCAGGACTTTTGTGTGGGTTTCCAGATCCAGTGCTAGTGCAGTGGCATAAACCAACTTCGATTGCTTGAAATACAGGTCAGTTGTAGAACAGACAAAAGATTTTCAGGTTTCTAAATGTTCTGGATGACTGCTAGCACTGCCAGCTGACTTGTGCTGTGTGCTGCATCACTAGCAAGCATACAGAGCAGTGGCATGTTAAACGCCTGTCTGCAGGCACTGTTTTTACTTGCTGGTAGTAAATAAGGCCCCTAGAGGTTGCCTTGGGTTGCTCTTTCTCCTCACCTTTACCTACCACCCTTGCACTCTGCCAGTCCTGCCAGTTCTGATAGTCCAAATTGCTGGGGCACTTTAGTGAGCTGTTAAAATCAGTCCATCTAATAAATGATGAGGAAAATCCTTTCTCTCGCTCTCTCTACTCACAAATTCACAGTTGAGAGGCAGACTGAGAGATACCAACTCCAGTACTAATTCAAAGTTTATAACCTATTCCAACTGAAGAACCAAAAAAAAAAAAAAAAGAATTTATATTATATCTTGTGTAATTTTAAATCTTAAAAGAAGTAAAAAAAAGAAGATGGTATTTATTGATATTTAATTTACTGTAAGCTTTTCTTTTCCTGAGAAGCCCTGTCCATTGCAACCAAAACGGCTGGGGTTAGGCTTAGATATTGCAAGGAAGACTCCCAGTGAAAAATATGAAGCTTTTGGAAGTACTTTTATCTTTGTTTTCTGTAAAATTAGTGGCATGCAGAAAATATACACTAAAGCAAGCATAGCAAAAATGCTTTTTAAACACCCACTATAAGAAAGTCCTATTTTCTCCATCAATTACTTACTACTACTGCAATATGTGGCTGTCCTAAATGCATGTTGCAAGAGTTCCTGTGCCATGCCAAATTCTGATGTTTTTCCCTTTGTATTGGCTCATACATGGGGAAGAACTGAAAGGAAATCACAGCAAGGGAAGCCTTGGGTTAAATTCTTTTACACTATTCTTGGTGCACATTTTAGTTGCATGGAACAATGTGGCTGGGAGGATTTGAAGAATCACAGGTTAACTAAATTATTTGAATGATATGTTCAATGCTGGTCACCTGACTATACTAACAAACTTAAAAGGTGGTTTGATAGCTGTCAACTTGTTTTGCTATTGTGCAGCTTAACTGTTACCTTCCTGTACTATGAACATCTATGTATTTGGAAAATAAATCCATCTTGCAAGAAAGATTGTGCAAAAAATTGTTCCTATTATACTCCAGTGTATATTGCTGATGTCAAATAAAATACAATTGTGAGAGTTCTTAAACAGTTGTCTTTCTAATTGTGGCCTGAACCAGGAGGAGGAAGGAATAGATAATACGGATTCTCCTGCAATTATTGCTGTAACATTGATGCTAGCTAAATGAGTCCATCAACTTGATGTTTTAGAAATGAACAGATAAAGGGATGGGTTTCATGCGAAATATGATGAATGTTAATCTGGTTTATTATTTATTAAGATGGCACACTGGTCTACTGATGTATCATTGTCATGATGTATCTCACTATGTCAACAAGCTGAAAGCTAAATGGATTACCTTGCCTCTCTCACAGCAGCAGAAACAAATGATACAGAGATTAGCAATCCTCACTTTATTATCTAGTTTATTTATTTTTTATTCCTGTGAGGTAATCTAAGAGAACTTCCTTCTTGCCTTACCTGCCAACAGACTGTTTCTCAGCTGCTCTAATTCTTTACATGACCTAAAGTGATTTTCTATTATTCTGTGTTTGGGTCTGGCAAAGCTTCCATACGCTACATGCCATAGACTTGTAAAGACTGTGTTTCAGCAGAGATGAACTATAGCTTGCAACAAATACATGTACAGAGGCTTGTATGGAGAAATCATTTTAGTATGAGTAGTGGCCCATGCAAGGCAGGGAGTGGGGCACCCTAATTTCTTTTGCTAAGTGTGGCCAGGACCATCAAATCTTTTTTCAGGCTGAGCTGAAAGCTGTCAGAATGGCTTACAGTGCTGCAAAGTGCTGTAATTGCTGCTTGCTTCAGGGACAGATGTTGATGCCAAGAAATCTGCTATGTTTGACAATCACAGCTAGATCATAGATTTGGGAGACTACAGCCCTTTCTCCCAGCTTCTGTGGCTGTCATTTTTAAGCCTGTAGCACAAATTAGTCATACATGCTGCTGCTGCCACTTAATGCTGCATGGCATGATGCTACCTACCCCACATCTCACATTTTGCTCACGTCGCTTGCATTGATTAGATGGGGAGTTCTGCTGTTAGGTTACAGAGGAGGCCTGTTTAGCATCCAAAGAGAGTTGTCAGTGACCTCAGTAGATGCTGGGGGCAGGTTTAATGTAACTTAGACCTACAGCTGCTGGTAGTATAAGAGGAATTCAGCCTGCAGGCTGAAAATGATCAGGAACGTTAAAAACATGTCCTAAATTAATTTTTCATACCGCTTGTTGTACAGGGTGTGATTAGTGCTTCTTAAGAGCACTAGATCCATTTCTGATCGTTAGGAGCGTATATATACTGTATATATATTTTCATTCTGAGTTTAAGGGAATTGAGCCTGTATTTCCTGTCTGAATGGTCTTAGTGTGGCCCCATGAAATATCTGAGGTTGAGTTGGGAACAGGTGCTCTCAATTCCCATTAAAATATTCTACTTTTATATGTAGTACTTAGTACTTCTAGGAGAAAAAACACAGCTGAGGAGGACTCAGTTGTGGAAGTCAGGTTCTGGCTTTTTGCCTACCACTGCCCTCTGCCCTTTTTCCTCCTTCCTTTCTGCAGGGATCAGTCTCAAATTTGTAATCTCAAATTTGTATTTGAATGCTCTTTTAGAATGGCCCCGGAGAAGGCACAATTAAGCATGCTGTTACTTGAATAAAGATTTTGGTCTCAATTGCTGAATATCAGTGTTCATCTACTAAGCAGCCTCTGACCTGACACGTATTTAAAGGTAAAACCTATTCAGCCTGTTCAATGGTCTGAGATGGTAAGACTAAAACTGTCTAGGAATCCAACTAGTTGACCGCTCCAGACATAAGTGAAGAAGCACCTGGGAGAAAGCTGGGCGTAGCTCACGTGACATTTCATAGCTTATGCCAGCAATTGTCGTGTCAGGAGGGCAGCCAGTGCAGGCACAGGAAGACAGGAAGTTGTATTGACTTCAACACAGCTGAGTGAGGAGAAATTCAAAATACAAGGGGAAGGGTAGTCCCAGTGTGAGTGCAGGAAGGAGCTGGTAACACCCTGATGCTGTTAGGGGAGGGAAGATGAAGGTGTGAGTTGATGTGATTAAGCCAGCAAAATTTAGAAAAATTACAGATCAAAGGCTTGTTTTTCAGATTTGCTGGAGGGTCTTTAAGACAAATAGAGAACTTAACCTGTGTCACTGAACTGCTTTAATGTTGATGAAAGCCTTTGCTGAAGAAATACCTTTGGTGAGAATTATACGTCAGCCCTCATGGATAGTGTGAAAGGAAACTTGCTGGAGACCTAGCAGGTGTGAAGCTATTGGGGCAAGTTGCCAAAGGCATTCTAGGATGAGCAACGTGTCCAGATGTACTCACTGTATTTATTGCAATTTTGGCTATTTTTCTTGACTTTTTCTGTTTGTTCTGTGGAGACTTTCACTTTCTCAACTGAAAAAATTTCGTTTCAAACTACAGGAAATTCATTAAAAATGCATTGAAGTATTTTCTTTTTCAGATGACAAGAAGCTGAATAAAAAGCTACTCTGAAGTGTCGTTCACAGCATGGGAGAGCCTGCCAAAACAACACAAACAGCTCGGGGCTCCCTGGTGTTTTATCTACTGGGGTTTTTTTAGTGTTTGGGGTTTTTTTTAATGATTGCAGATGAAGGTGTTCTTATATCCTTCCTTTACAAGGCTAATGATTAGAGCACTTGCCCATAAAAGATGTAGAAAGTCTTCTGCTTGTTTTACAACATGTATATATGTGTCAGCTCCCAGCTGACATAAGAAACCTGTGTATGTATTGTGAAGTAACCAGAGCTAGTGGGCCATTATAGCTAAGGAAAAGACCTGGTGGGGTCTCTTAAAGCATGGTGGAAGGTATTTTGCTTCAGGAGTCTGTCCAGGATCTGAAGTTGGCAGAGGTGTATGATTCCATTGCTGGTTCAGGAGATAATTTCATACATGTTTTTCACAGTGTTTCTGGACCCCTTGTTTGAGGAACCTGTACACACAGGATGCCTTAGCACCAGGTAATGTTGTACATGGAGTTGGAATAGATGTGTTAGAATGCCTGCCGATTTGGCCCTGAAGGGAACTGGACTCGGCTGGAGAGGCCCAAATGTTATGTGGGTTGTTTGGGCGTAATTCCAGGGATAGGAAGACTATTTTTCCCCAGGGACACAACCATCTTTGGAGTTCCACCCCAGCTTTGTGACTATGTGTCACAGTGGTGTTGATATGGGGCTCAAAGAGAGACTTTGTAAGGGTAGAGGTGTCCAGTTGGAAGTTAAATGGGCCTGATTATTTGCACAGGTCTGGGCCTGTCTGAATGATTTTTGCTACTGCAATATACCAGCCTCTTTTTTTACCATGCATTTGACTTTGATTCCTTTATTTATCCTCCTTAATAACTGTCTTTGCTTTTATGGAAATGAATTACATCTGTCAGTTCAGGCTGGAAGTTCTGCTTGTGTTTTTTCTAGATTTCCAGCTCCTCTAAACAGCCTTGCATCTGTGTTATGTGATTCATTGTGAGCTCTAAAGCACAGCAATGCTTTTGAGACACCGTGAAGCTCTGCTTTGTGCATTGATGGCTGAAGGTCAAGAAGGTGGGATGCCTTAGGAATGCAGAAGCAGACCCCTACCAGATTCCCTGGCCATCACAGGGAAAGAGGTATTTAAGATGTGTTTCCATCCTCTCCATGTGGCTCCAAGCCATGTCTGAGAGTTGGACAGCTGGCAGTATTTTAAGGCCCTTTTATTATGTTCTAACTTCATCATATAAGACTGCAATAAACACCACCTTTGGAGAGAAAATGTGATAAATTCTATCCCTCAATTTGAAAAAATATAACTGTTTGTGAATGTAGCAAGACAAGTAGGGTAATTGTTAAGTCTGCTTAATTTCTCTAACTGAAGCCTCTTTTCCTGTGATTTTAAGAGCCTGGGATCCTATCAGCATCTTGGGCTTTGATAATTTTCATGTTCACCTAGATTAGCTAAATATTGTTGCTTCTGAATATATTTAGTTATCAAACCTGTGACCACTTCTATATCACGGCATCTGTCAGATCTTTTTCAATCATTTCTTACATAATGCATGTTTTATCTTGCCTTTATTTCCATAAGTTTTTGTTAATAAGCTGCATTCTAAAATATAAGCCAGTCTTCTCTGGGTTATGAATAAAATCACATGAAAATAAATGGCCATCAGTTTGATACTGCAAGTGGTTAGGGGGAGAGAAGTTGATTTAGTATATTCCGAAAATTGTTAAAAATAAATGTGACTGGATACTGAGAAAGGTCTGGAAAGAGCTTATCTCTAATGGATTGCTCAGTTCCCTGTCTGAGGTGTCTGTGGACAAAGCCTGGTAAGTATATCAAGGTATATCAAGGTGCTTAAAGTGAGAGCTGAGGGAATGATCCTGAGCATTCTTTTGTGTCATGCAGCTTGATTTATTGTTACTTTATTCACATGAAGTCAAATTCATTGAGTAAATTATATAGTGTGAGCATCTCTTACTTCTGTTATCATAGGAGCAGGGTGTGCTAAATGGAGAAAATCAACCAAATCATTACTTAATTCATTGTCATGGATTTTTTCCCCATGACTATTCATTATGTCCTTGCAAATGCATTGTTGTTGCACTTCCCTGTAACCATTATTTAGGTTTTTTTCACTATTTAGTTAATACATATTACATTAGTGTCTTTAAATTTGGATGAAATCACAAGTACTTATTTCAGGTTACACGTAGCTTTGTGTTGTGTTACTAACATGTTTATTTAAAGAGTTTTCTAGGGAAAGTTGTATAAAATAAAGCATTTTGCAAGAGTCATGAAGAAACAAGAGAAGTACAGAAGACATTTTCTACTCTGTGTGTGCTGAAACTACTGGAGAGTGAGGTACAGATTCCAACAATACCCAAAGTTGAGTGGCACAAGGCCACCAGATTAAATTGCAAATCCTGGGGTTTTGGCCCTTTTCTTTGGTTTTGCTTTGTTTTGTTTTTGTTTAGGCTTTGTCCCATAAACTGTTTCTGTCCCTCTTGGCTATTCAGTTCGTGCTTTTCTTTGTCCAGTGTTCCACCCCATTCTCTCTTTATAACTGATCCCCTCAACTAACCTAATAATTGAATTCAGTGGAACTTGAGGACATGCTCAAGTGCTCTCCTGAAGAAGGATGCTCTACTTAATCACTGAAAATTTGAAATTGTCTGTGAAGTAAATAACATTTATGAAGAGTTTTCTGAGTTATGAATTAATGCAAGAGCAATTTGTTGGTGTTAATTTTTTCACAAAGTACTTTATTAATAAGTTGTTCAGGCAACTAGATAAACCTCTCAGATACCTGCTGTAAAGGAGAAATAACCCCATTTATATATTCGTTTAGAAGGTTTTGCTGGCGCACCCCAGTGCAGTAGCTATACTCTGCAGTCCAGTGCTTGGACAGTGAAACTCCTCACTGTGTGAAAAACCGGGCCCAGAGATGGTGGTAAATGATATTACATCCAGCTGGCAGCTGGTTGCCAGCGGTGTTCCGCAGGGATCAGTGTTTTGGCCAGTTCTGTTGAATATCTTTAGTGATGATTTGGATGAGGGGATTGAGAGCATTCTCAGTAAGTTCACAAACTGCACCATGCTGGGTGGGAGTGTTGGTCTGCTGGAGGGCAGGAGCAGGAATGCTCTGCCGCGGGATCTGGACAGGCTGGATCAATAGGCCGAGGCCAGTTGTATGAGGTTCAGTAAGGCCAAGTGCCGGGTCCAGCACTTGGGTCACACCAACCCCAGGTAGGGGGTTGAGTGGCTGGAAAGCTGCTCAGCAGAAAAGGACCTGGGGGTGCTGGTTGACAGCAGCTGAACATGAGCCAGTGTGTGCCCAGGTGGCCAAGAAGGCCAGTGGTGTCCTGGCCTGTATTAGAAGTAGTGTGGTCATGGAAGTGATTGTCCCTGTGTACTTGGCCCTGGTGAGGCCACACCTCAAGTGCTGTGTTCAGTTCTGGGCTCTTCTCTTCAAAAAAGATGTTGAGGTGCTAGAGCAAGTCTGGCGACGGGCAATGGAGCTGGTGAAGGTCTTTAACATAAGAGGAGTGGCTGAGGGAGCTGAGGTTGTTTAGCCTAGAGGAGGCTCAGGAGGGACTTCATTTCTCCCTACAGCTACCCGACAGGAAGTTGTAGTGAGGGGGGGGATTAGTCTTTTTTGCCATGTCTCAAATGAAAAGATAAGAGGAAATTACATTAAATTGCACTAGGGGAGGTTCAGATTAGATATTAAAAATTTTTTCACTGATAGAGTGGTTGGACATTGAAGTTAAGTTCCCTGAGTAGGTGGTGGAGTCACTGTAACTGGAGCTGCTCAAGAGGCATCTGAATGTGAGACTTGGATTATGGTTTAGTGGTGATTATGGTGGTGCTGGGTTGAGGGTCGGACTAGATGATCTTGAAGGTCTCTTCTAACCTTGATGATTGTGTGAAAGACATAATTTTTATTTAATTTTTGATTTTGTTTCTTCTTGACTATATCCATGATAGAAGTTAAGCACCTAAACTAGTCTTTGGGGTGGTTTTGCTTTGCATCATCTAGCCAAGTCGTTTCTGGACACAATTTAGGAGTTCCTGGTGGGAGTTTTCTCAGTACATTGATGGCCTCACTGGAGGGAAAGAGGAGTAAATGACATCATTCTGTTCAGTACCAGCTGGTCTAAGCAGCAGGCACAGGTCCTGGGCAGATTTAACCTAATAGCATAGGTGCGCCAGGCTGCAGTGGGGTGGAGAAGAGTCCTAGTGTTCCTTAAAGGACTGTGGAGGGATGCAGCAAACTGTTTTGTTCGAAGTAGAATTTTTAAAAGCAGTTGTAGAGGAATACCCCACAGGGTTATAATAATCCTAGCTGGGGGTAAAATTTAACTACGATTATTGGCATTGTGTACCATTAATCCCTGTATTTCAAAATGAAATTACAGGTATTATTGCAATTTGGTCCTTTACAAATACTTTTCATTGTCTAGGAAATAACCCTAACACAGTCCTTCAGTTAGGGATAAAGCTATTTAATGTTTCAGACATCTCAAGTGATCTTGCTGGTGCTGTCACATGTGAACTTCACAGCTTCTGACTGCATCCAAACAGTGCTTTACAAACAATTCACCTGAGACATCCCACAGCATATTCCACCCAGACTAAGATATGGTGATAGCTCCATGAATCATTAACCACATGGCTGATGTGCACATATTCTAGATAAACTCTGCATTCTTTGTAGTCTTTCATGTCTGACAGTAAACAGTCTTTCTGACTCTTGCATGCTGGTGGCTGATTTTGCTGCCTTCTTGCAGATCTTGTGGATCATTTGAGTCCATGTCATTGTCATTAAACTTAAAGGAAACACTGGAATTCTTTGAAGCTGAGATGTGTCATAGAGCTTACTTTGACCAAGAGAAATGACATTAAAAATGACATTATCGTAGATTTTTGCTTTCTTTGGTGTTAAAATTGAGCTTGAAAACAAGACTGATTGAAAAAGAAATCTTTAAAACACCTAAGTTAAAGTGTCAAAAACCCAAAGATTTTCAAATTTTCAATGAAAAATTTTGAAATTTTGTCCAATTCTGATGGAAAAAGACAGATTAATATAGCAGCCAAGTAGGGATATGCATGCCCCATTTAAATGCACTTGATCTAATGAAAGAATTTCAAGTGAGGGGTTGCATCAGCTTGCAGACTTGCAAGTGATAGAGAGATAGAGAAATACAGCATTCTAAATGTAAGAAAAGGAAGATTATTGAATCAGGGACAAATCTTGCTTTACTTTGCTGACTCTCTGCACAAAGTACAGACCCTGGTCTATGACCGTGTACTACAGATACAATAAGGACATGTACCCTGCTTGCCTTGGAAGTGCAAAGGGAGAATTCAGGTACATAAGAATGATTCCTGACCCAGGTGAAGAGCTTGAGGGTAACTCAGTGTTTTCTTTCTCTCTGGCAGGCACTGGGTCTGATTTGCAGTCTTAAGCAATAGAATTGTTTAAATCACCATGATCTATATGTTCTTTTTCACCTCTAAAGGAATGGGGTTTTTTTAAAATTTAATTTTTTTAAAATAGTGTGGTATTGCCACACTGAACTAAAGTTTAGGTGTGTAAGTAGTGACTTTACAGAAGTGTAAGACTCATATGCTTGGCTGAGTCAAAAGCTCAGGTAAATGTGGGACTGAACCTTTACAAACAATACATATTTATAGATAAATTGACAGACTTTTGACCTGCACAGAACTTTTCAATAAAATGACATTGATTCCAGCAACTCTATATTTAAAGACTAGAGGCTAATTTAAGATACTTCCAGAGAAGTATCAAACATGAAACTTAGGAGAAGTTTGATGTCTTGAGGATTTCACCCTATGGGTACTTCTAAGGTATAGGGTACTGCATGTATCGATACCTGCTATTAATAATAGGAGAGAATTGAAGTTAGGAGAAGTTACTGATAAATGTAGAATGGTATTTTGGCTAAATTATGGTACTCTTAGATAAGACTGTAGAAAATAATTAATCAGATTTAATAGCAAAGAAGTTAGAAATGGAGAAATAGAGTGTCTTGGTAAGTCAAACTAACAGAGAATTTTTTTATATACAAGAAAATGTTTAGAACTATGGAACTAACAAAATCATGAAGTTATCAATAAATGTGATGCAGTATGAAAAAGTGTGGCCAAAAGAACTACCTCAGCTGGAGCAAATGTTTCCTAGCTTGAACTGAATAGCAAGCATATCTATAACATACTATTGCAGCAGACTGAAAAATATGTTAGATGCCATCTGGAAAGTTGCAGTGATTGCACTTTTTAAAAATTTCCTTCTAACAAGAAGTAATTTTGCAATCTCAGCTGTGGCAGAAATTATCAAGATGAAATGCTTCTTTACCTTTACTTAAATGATACATTATGCAAATTGAAAACAGCAATTTAAGGAAACAATTACATAAAGTGAATAGCTTTTATGATCCTCAAACAGGAAATTGTAAGGGATAAAAAAAGCAAACCCTAAATGCTCTTGACTTGAAGCTAGTACAGGAAAAGAAGCTCTCTACCTTTCTTCATTTCATTGGAATTGCAATTGCCAGTATAGACAGTCCTTGTAAAACATCCCTGTTGAAGGCCTTTAAACAGCTAAGAACAAGTAAGTGAAGTAATACATCTGATGAAAACTTGAAATGTGGAGGTAGTACCATTGGAGAGATATAGGGGTCATAAACAATTTACTTGCAGAGTAGAACTGAAAGTAGACTCTTACTCTGATCTAAATTCCTGCACCCCTTCACATTTATCAGCTTTTATGGGATTCATGGCTCTTTGCTGATGGTGTCAAACAGCCCAGTGCTTGCTGACCCATGTCCATCAGTGAGTGGTTTTTACTAATAATTTATTTATGTCAGGCTTTAAAACTGAGAAGATGGTCAGTGTCTCTATGTCTGGGGAAAACCAGAGACATTCATGTGAAGACAATACTGTGTCCCTCTTCACTAATTCATCCCCACTGTGTATTTCAGTGATTTTAATGATGTGTTTCCATCTTGTTGACTTTATGTGCTTTCTTGATTATCTTCATGTAGAAGATTACCCTTTAGTCTTCTTTATTTTGTTTGGCAACTCAAACTCACGGGTTGACACTGAAGCAGTGAGGGATACCATTGGCTCTGGGAAAAATCATCTAGCTGCTATTGTATTCAAGCACAGGACTGTCTATGGGGTTTTTTTGAGTGTTTGTTACTGCTTTTTCTTTTTAAAAAACCTGTATCAGAAATGTTTTAATACTGTTGGTCCTGCCTTGAATATGTGTCTGGATTAGCTGATCTCTTATGGTCCATACTTCAAGAAAAATGAGGTGTATTTCCTTTATTCAGGAAAAAAAATTAAGCAAGTGTGGGTTTTTTTAATTATTATTTTGATTAATACTTTTGTGAATATAACTCCTTGTGTTTCTTAAGAGTTAGCATCTTTATTATAAGGTCTTCTGCAACAGTCTTTGTCACATAGAGTAATCTGGTGACTGACAGTTTAGCTGCCTAGTTTTTTCTAATTCCATTCAAACTCCTGGTCTATATATTCAGTTTTCTTAGGTAAAAATAAAGAGGTTAAATTTGCATGTAAAATGATCAAAATATTAATTTTTAAAAAATAAAAATGTAGTTTTTACAAAAGCTTCTCTTAGACTATGATGTTCTCAGTATTGCTTTTAGTTTTCAACTGTGCTGCAGCTCAGCTTTACCTTGTTGAATTAGTATGTATAATGTAGGGGCAAGTGGTGAGATGAAAACTGTGTCACGTAGGCAATTCCAGTTTTGTCCTATCTTCTTTTCTGATGGTGCAGCTAAAAGGTCCTGCTCTTCTCTTTTTTCCAGTCCTCCACCTGTGCCACTTTCTGAATAAGTATTTTGGCAGTGCAGTGATGAAATGGGCTGAGGCGCAAGGCAGATGTGATGTCAAAGAAGCAAAAGTTGCAGATGAATTAATTGAAGCCATGTGTGACAGTAAAAAGTGGAATATCAATAACATGAATGCTTCAGAACAGGGAATAAACCTGCACCCCGTTAGCTTAAAAAAGGGTAGCTGTGATGTACCGGACTCATGGCTGTTAATTACCTGCTGTCATCACTACTGGTATCACTGTGTATTGGGATAAGGGACAAGAAGAGGTTGGGTGCATTAGTATCATATAGTCTTGGAAATATATTTAATTGGTGCAAAAATGTTATGTACTTTTAGTTAGGATGTGTTTATTATTTTATTACTGTCATTATTTGGGGTTGTGTTTGTGTTTTTTTTTTATTAAGGGTTAGGTGTTAGATCTTAATTGCCAATGAAAGTAGAGTTTACTAGATAGATAGTTTTTTGCCTGTAGTCACATGTTCTTCTGGCTTCCCTCTGTTTTCTAATATTGTAATTCACTGTTGAACATGTGGTTGAACATAAATTTGTGTCAAGAGATAGTGTGGTAAGCACTGAAAATGTGAAAAAAGTTCTGATAATACAAAACATACTGAGATTAAACTGACACATGTCAGTTCTCTTCAAATTTTGTGAAAACAAAAGTAGGTCTATAATTAAGATGTCCTATTCTCAGACTAAACTATGAGATACAATGAATGAAGAAAACTGAGCTGAAGACAAATGGAAATAAGCTCAGAGGCTGATTTGAAGGTGATGTCTGGGATTTACTTAAGGAAAGACAGAAAAGATCAGGAAATCTGGGATTCAAATATTGTATAAAAGATCTCTGTATCTTTCTAAATTAATAAACCTCTCAGGTTTTTGGGAAGTATTTAGATTGTCTTCAAGCAGCCAAAGAAAGGCTGAAGATTTAAATTAAATGCCTTAGAGATCAGAAAATGAGTAGGTAAAGAAAATTATAGTCAACCTCAAATAGACACTCAGAGTTAAAACAAAGAGCCCTTTGCTCAGTAAATAAAGAGAAGATAATGGCATTTATTGTATAAAGCCAGTATAAGAATGGAGAAGTATTACACAGAAACAATCTAACAATAATAATAGAGGGTTGTACTGAAATAATATACTAATACATGAGTGAAGTCATGAGAATTAAGTATCTACCCATTAGGGACTGAAATAACAGTCTATTGAATAGGAGAACTTTGATTTCTGAGTCAAAACTTGTGGGTGATGATAATGGAGAAAGCATGATTAAAGATGCTGTGACAGCTTAGTGGAAAAAAGCAAGCAAAGTAGCTTCATGCAAAATTAGAGGCAGGTAAAAATAAAGGAGACATTTGCAAGAATATTGAAGACACTATTAAAATCAACATATAAATGATAAGACGAATAATGAATTGGTTTTAGGCTAAAACTAATCAGGTGTTAAAAAGATTAACTAAGTGGACAAGAAAAAGAAGGAAAGGAAATGAGAAAATAGGTCCATTAAGTTTTAAGAAGCTAATGGGTCCGAAAAAAATAGCTGAGAATTCAGAATCTCTTAAAAAGAAAATAAAGATGTTGAACTCCAAAAAACCCCAGCTCTCAGTTAAAATCAGCTTTTCTCATTTCTGTCTTTCCAAGAGAAAAATTACATAGTATTAAAAAAAAAATCAACAAATGAGAACATGATATGTTTAATTTTTAAATTAGTTTAGAGCCTGTATTCAATAAAGTGTTAGAGACATATACACTTAGAATTGAATTTTTGCTTGTATATTCACCACTTCTGAGTGAGAAGCTGTGTAATTGCACTAGGATCATGTTGTACCTGCCCTGAAAGCTTTGCACTCCGCAAAGGCGATCTGTTGCTGGAAAGCTTCCCTCTGGCACACGTTTCAATGCAAGTAGTATTCGCAGTGTCTGGTCCTGAGTTAATTATGGACATTATGGAACCTGTTAAAACAGTCTCTGTTCAAGACTTTGGTGGATGAATGACTAATTTGGCATCCTCTTGAGACTTGGGTGGGAGCTAGATGCTGAGTTAGGCAGGCTGAAGCAGACATGCAGAAGAGCAGAAGGCTGTCAGTGAGGATTTTGGGTGTTGTCAAAGGGATTTGAGTACTTCTACTGTTTGAAGGTTGCTGAATGCAATTATATGGGGAAACATTAGGTTGGATAAGTCCTGCTGTGGAGCCTGCCTACATCTTCTATATAACATGCAGCCGTTAGCTCAGATTGGTAATTGTCAACATATAAAGAGCTTGTAGCATTCACTTAAAAGCAACCAACCAATCTGATTCATTGTAAGCTCTTTCAGCACACTTCATTTCATTAGTGAAGGATATCTGGTAAGAGATTTGATAGATTCTGAGGCCCTGAGGAATATAATTACTTTAACACCAATGTCTTCCATGTAGCTGTAACCCCAGGCATCCTGTCTTGGTCTTGTTTGGTAAGGTACACAGGAAGACCCAAAGACCTTACGAGCTTTTCACTGTTTATTTTTTATGTTACTTAGTTTTTCTACGTTCTTCTATAACGTATTTCTCATCCTTTATTTTCAGTCCTGTGCAGAGATTTTCCCCTCTGCAGTGCCAATCCTTTATCTTTCAGTGTGTGTCTCTAGTGCTCTCATCAGTCTGTTCACTCACTCGTCCCTGTGCCGTTTTCCCCCTCATAGTCTAGTGAGATGTAAGCTGATCACAGAAATCTTTATGTTCCTTTGTTCGAAGCACCCTGGTACAGTTCTGCGTTTCTTCTTTCTGCCTGACAATTGTGTTCATGGCTTTGTCATCCCAGTCAGTGGGAGTACAAGAACTGGCATCATCCTGGCATCCTTTTTGAGCGCACGCACTGGATAGTTTTGTTGAATGCTGTTCTGTCACGATGTTCAAAGCAAACATCTACTGCAATGCAGCTGTTTGAGCTGTGCCTGCTCTTGGTACTATTTTTGTTTGCAGTTCAACACATTTTCCTAAACCTCTTTTAGTAAACTCAGATTCATGCTGCAGGCTGATAGCTGTTCAGAGAAAAGCATAATCCCTAGGAGCTGCCTGCCTTGGCAAACATGTTCATGCTTTTCAATATGTCAACAGGCAATTATCCTAGCAGTGTTTATTCCCTCAGTTCCCTCAACCCAGCCCAACAATTTGAATGTATTTTTCATTTGCCCCCACTTAAGAAGATCAAATGAATGTCCAGAATTGTGAATTTGACATCTGCGGATTCGTGCAGTCCCAGCTCAGATGGTTTAGTTATCCAACCTTTTACAATCTTTTAGAGTTATATTAGAATTCTTATATTTCAGGACCAGGATCACGCAACTGATATTATTCACATGATTATTCCCATGTTTTCAAAACCCAGATATTGACATTCCAGAGAGAGTCATCATTAGCTTTTTTTTCCAATTTCCCTGCCACAGTGCATTCCTGCCTCAGTAAAACAGTTTACCTCCACATCATCAGGAGAAAACTAACCCTCTGCTGTTTTTCCCAATCAAGATAATTTCAGATTATAGGATCTTGCCTTATGCATGCCCAGGGCCTCAGTTGTAATCATCCTTCAAAGCTGCAGTTTATTCGGTAATTAACTTGTTACTGTGTGGCTCATGCAGTGTACAAGTAGTTCAGATCTTTACGTAAAATGGTCTGTTGATTTGAGAATGGCTTCACATTTTTTTCTTTGGGAATTTAAAATTTTTTTAAAATTAAAAATAGTGAAAAAAGTGAAAATTAGCTTTTCATGTCTTAGCTAATTGAGAAACATTAGAGATAAGAGTCCCCCACCTCTTTCACAGAACGAGACCTGCTACAATGGATTTTTTGTTCACATCATGTCTGGAAGTCCTTTTTCTGAGGAAAAATAGCTGTTGCAGTGCTTAAAATACTTTGATAGTGTGATAAGAAATATATACTGCTGTCTGGCATAGAATGATTGCATGTTTGAGATCTGGATTTATTCCCTTCAGTTGTCTGTTAGTGATGGGGGCTATCATTTGAATGTTTGACAGCATTTATATTGCATATATAGGTAACTAACTATATAATCTGTCTTGAAATATACATCTAACAACTCTACTAAGATTTTATTTCTATTTAACCAAGTATTGTAGTACTAGAATAGCTTTCTTTTGGGGGCTTTAGGACACCGTGGGTTTCCCTTCCCTCCCTCCTATTGTCGAACATCTCATCTGCAGCTGATGAGAAATTGTGGGAGCTAAGACTTCATCTCAAGATGCAGTGCCAAGGCCCTGACATGCTTCATCCTTTTCCTCCACACTAAGTTGTATTTTCTACTTACTACAGCTGTTTCCTCCACTTAGTCCCCTTTGCACAAGGTACTTTGCTGTGTGTTTTGCTGGGGAACGCGTGGGCAGATGCAGATCATGAGAGGGAAAGATACGAGCAATTCACCAAGTACAGTGGTCCTTTGACAAACAACAACATCCTGCTGGCCAACAGGAGGAAGCCCAGGTGACAGGAAACAACTCTCAGGTTCAAAAAGTTCTTCAAGAAGAGGAAAATACTGCAAAAGAAAGAGAGATTCAGGGTTTTCATTTTATAAAATCGTAGAATGATAGAATATCCTGAGTTGGAAAGGACCTACAAGGATCATTGAGTCCCACTCCTGGCCCTTCACAGGACAGGCCCAAGAATCACACCATGTGCCCAAGAACATTGTCCAAAATCTTCTTCTAACAACCCTCCGGATGAAAAACCTTTTCTTGATATCCAATGTAAACCTCCCCTGACACAACTTCAGTCCATTCCCTTGGGTCCTGTCACTGGTCATCAGAGAGAAGAGATTGGTGCCTGCCTCTCCACTTCTCCTCGTGAGGATGTTGAAGATCACAATGAGGTCCCCCCTCAAACTTCTCCAGGCTTGACAAGCCAAGCAACCTCAGCCTCTCCTCATAAGGCTTTCCCTTCTGACTCCTCACCATCTTTGTAGTCCTCCTTTGGACACTCTCTAATAACTTTCTATCTTTCTCATACTGTGGCACCCAAAACTGCACACAGGACTCGAGGTGAGGCTACCCCAGTGCAGAGCAGAGCGGGACAACCCCCTCCCTTGCTTGGCTGGTGACGCTGTGCCTGATGTACTCCAGGACAGGGTTGGCCCTCCTGGCTGCCAGGACACTGCTGACTCAGATTCAACTTGCCATTGACAAGGACCCCCTTTAAGTGGTGCTGCTCTCCAGCGTCTCATTCCCCAGTCTGTCCATACATCCAGGGTTGCCCCCTGCCCAGGTGCAGAATCCAGCACTTGTCTATTTTAAACTTCATATGGTTGATGATTGTTCATCTCTCTAATTTTAGGGGAGATTTTTTTTTTTGAGGGGGAAAGAGGGATGAATAAAAGCAAAGGGGAATGTTTCTGTTACAGAGTCTGGAGTGCCCTGTGCTCCCACCTAAAGAAGGGCAAATTATTTTCTCGTGGTGATTTTAACTAAATGGAGTTGACTGGATCCCTTGGTTTTGGTGCCAAGTGAGATACTTGGAGATTTTGAAATTAAAGGAGTTGTGGTACTTACTGAGCTTACTGGAAGGAGGCATGGACAACACACCCCTATTGCCACATCTGTTCTTCCCTTGCGCTTACCACAGGCAATACACTGGCATTATCCCCTTGGTGGGAAGAAATGCTGGAGAAGGAACAGTGGAGGTAGGACCTGGGCCAGGAGCCTTACATAATCCAAGCCTGAGCACAGGGAGAGTCTCCTTGCCAGAAGGATTTCTGCCTAACAACTTTGAGGTAACACCACTGCAGCAGCAGCATGCCGCTTTTGAATGTGGCTATTTCGATAGATTTGACTGTATTGGTAAAGCTCTTGTGTCTCATATATAAGAACACAAACATCTAGTTTGTCTCTTTGTTTTTCCCTTAGTATTCACAGTTTGCTCTGGGCACTTGCAGCATTTAGGAAGAATATCGGTCTGATTTGTTGCCTGCAAGAGAGTCTAATTAAAACAAGAGAGCAGGATGGGAACTGATGACACATAGTGCAGCTGAGCTGCTCCCAAAGCTGAACATGGCAGCTGTGGTTTTCGTCATTTGCAGAGCCTCAGCCAACACGTTGGCCCACAGAGTTAAAATAAATGTCTAATTATGTTGTTTAATTATTTCAGTTCCAAATTCCTGCTTGAAAAGTATTGCAAAAGATGTGAGAGAAGCACAGAGTGTGCCATTATCATGACTGTGGCTTGCCAGTAAATCAGAAATCACGATGCTTTCTCTTAGTCAGGTTCCTTCCTTCCCTGTGCCTGTGGTCAGGCTGCAGAGGAAGGAGTGTGTGTGCTTGCACCAGTCTCCAGCCCTCTCCCCTCCCCTGTCACTTGGCGCTGACTCACAGCACTGTTTTTCAACATGATGCTAATTAGCTGCTGAGTAGTGAGATACTGTGAACTCTGAGAGAAAAGACAGAAAAAGACTTCAAAGATGTTTACCGTTTTTCCTTTTTTTTTTTTAAATTATATTGTGACAGTAATAAAAATATTTCTTAGCACTGCTGCCTGAATCCAGCAATTTCTTGTATGCAGGAAGGCATTGCTCCAGGTTATTCTGGGGTGAGGAGGTTATGACTTTCTTCTTTGCTTTCCATGGAGTAGCTATTCAGTGGGCCAAAGAGAGGGAGCAAATATGGATTGCTGTGTTAAATCTGGCAGCTATAATTGGACAGGGTGGTACAAGTGTGCCAAGTAGAGGAAAACTGATGCAGCAAGAGAGACTGAGATTCCTGCATCAGAGCAACGTCTTGGGAGGTCTTGTTAGGTCTAAGTCCAGTTTGGGGCATTGACACGATTTCATGCACTGCTTTAGGAAAACCTCTTGACTGAGGTGATGAGGACTATTAGGTTCTTCAGAACGTCTGTGGTTTTAGCCCATATTCACAAAATTACTTGTAAATTGGTTGATACTATCTAGATTAATGGGTTCACTCTCTTTGGACACAGGCTGTCTATCAGTTAAGCTTTGTTTGTGAACCAAATGTTCATCTAAATTTTCTTTATCCAGAACCCTGGAAATAAAGTGACTTTTCACACACAAATGGTTCCCATTGGTCATGCATGTTTAATTAAGCAGTGCCCCACTTCTGCTATAATGTGTTATTCTTAATTTGCTGTTCTTCAAATAGCTTAATAACAGATGAATGTTGAATGTATTGTCAAAAAGTGGGAAAAAAGTCTTCTAGAAAGACTTTTCTTCTTCATCTGAGTCTATTTGTCTTATATTTTCCTGATGTTAAAGGTCTTCCCTTCCCCAGTCTGGAAAATTCTGCACAACATATAACTAATGTAGTCAGTGCCCCACTTGCAATTAATTTACATGATCAAGGAGACCTCTGAACTGCTCAGGGAACACTTTTGAGTCAACAGTTTGCATTCATCAGACTCATGATTAACACAAAAACAAATTGTGACTGTAGGTGATAGACTTGGCTAGTTATCTTGAGATCATAGTTTTGTTCTCTCACAAACTGAATTTCACATTTCTCATAAATATACCGTGGCCTCTTTGTTTTTACACGGAACTAATAAGAGAGGAAAATGAAAGCTGGAGCTCCAAGAAGTGAAGTCTTTTCTGTACCCAATGTTTTGGCTTATTTTGATTGATGAACATTTTGCACTCCAAAGGGATTTACTGTAATAACAGCCATTAATTATTGCAAAGAGAAACTGGCTGAAGAGAAAAAAGATTTGTCTCCAGAGTTTCATGTCGGTTTGTTGCTGATGTCTCTTCAGATAGGGAACATTGGTACTACAAACAATGACTGCACGCTGCAGTCGACTGGAAAGCCAACTGATTTCTTAATACTTCTTTTGGAGCATATGGTCAGTCAGTGATATTCTCCTTTTCCAGTCAAGGTATCCTGATTATAATTCTGTTTCCTCTCCAAACTGATGCTTTTTGTAATTAGAAAATTACAAAAAGACTTTCTGGAAAGTCTACATAGAAGGAAAAGTAGGTTTAATTTATTTTGTTCTAGTCTGATCCTGTGAGGAGTTCAAATGTAATGACTGCATAGAAATCTTGGTGTCCATCTGAGAATGGTAGGAATTTAAATGAGATATTTTTATTTCTCTTAAGCTGGAGATAGCATAAATTAGAATTTGACAAAATGCACAAACTGGAGCAAAACTAAGTTTTTTCAGCTGCCCTTGGGTCTCTAAACATTGCCAGTCCCTTTCCTTGTTTCTCTTTTTGCATGTGCACATCTGAGTAGTATTTTATTCTTATATGTATGTCAGGATTTATTCATGTCTATTTGTTTAAACTGTGCAATCCATACATGTGTAGATTGTTGTTAGCCTTCATCCAGATACCAGCCAAAAATTCCGTTTTATTTTGACCATTATTTTAATATAATTCAAAGTAAACATAAAATACTATTTTATTTTCTGCACCTTTTACCTCTTCTATAAAAGAAGTGAAACTGCTTTTTTTTTTGGCGAGGTAGAATTAGTTAAGGAATATTAAAATATACTGTGATAGCTCCTTCCCACTAAAATCCCCTATCTGATCCCAGGTCATAAGAAGCTGAAGGGGACCAAAGTCAATGTTAACTGTACCTTTCCAAACGTGAGTTTTCTCCTGAGCGTGCGAAGGAAGGTCATTAATCAACACACCCCATGCTGGACCTCTGCTGGTGTGACCACATCTTGGTTGGTGAGGATGCACTTTCCTGCTTTTGAAGGCTTACACTTACCACTGCCAACTGCAAAGCAGAAGGACTTTACAGCCAGCGTGAGGCCGGTGTGGTATGATGTGATGCTGCAATACATAACTACTGCTCAAAAGACAGGGTGTGTACCAGGTTGCAGCCCATCTCTCTGCTCTATGTAGATGTGTTGCTTATGAAGATGTGTTGTAGTGAGCATGAGGTCTCTAGACCTGAGATGTCATTGTGCCACAGGGCCCAGAAATGTAGCCATGCTTCCCAATGACAGAAATCTGCTTTCACCCAGGAATGTGTATGCAAGAGGGGACTACAATTAATATTGCACAGTGTATGCTTTAAAAAAATACTTCATCAAAACTGTGTCAGCTTTACATTTTTAAGTTGAATATTATCCTGGATTCTCAAACACTTTGTTAAGTAATGGATATATCCAGGTTCTTTCAGTTCTAGAGGAGTGAAACTTTGACAGCATGTCAATGGGCCATCCTGCGAGCATCAGGTGAGATTTTCAAGGCAAGTATATAAAAGGGACATTGAGAGCTGTTATGGTAAGGGTAGCTTTCCACATCACAATCCATACTTGGAAATTTTTGTGGATCATTTTTTCTTCTGAAAATGCTGCAGTAAAATGGGAATGGAGGAAGAAAGAAAAAACCAGAATGTAGTATATTCAGACTTATTTTCTGCTAGACTGTTAGTGCCTGTTACCTTTATACAGCTCTTCTGCTGTTAAAATAAAATTGAAAGAAAAGCACTCTCTTACTTTTCAGTGAAAAATTTGCAAGACTGAAATGTTTACATTCTTGCAAGATCTTCTTATCCAGAACATCTCTGGAATTTTCTGGTGCTTCAGTGAAATATTAGATGTCCCCCATAGTTTCTTTTCCAGTTTTCAGTATTCCCCTCATGGGGATGGTCACTGGCTCCCTGACTCATCATGCCATCCAGCTGCTGTATCTCTTTCAACTTTAGGTGTATGTTTACACAGTTAAATCAAGTGCTTTGCAAATTAAATGCTCTACTAAAACCCAGGCAGGAGGGTGCCATTGGTGGATGCAGACTTTTTCCTTCAAATCTGTTGCCCTCTCCAAGGAGAAATTGCCACAGATCTCCCATCTTCCAGGTTTCTTAATCAACCAGAGGTAGTTAGGCCAATCTCAACTTTAGCTTAAACTCACATGAGAGCAGCTTTAGTTATTTCTATTGTAAGTTTCTAAACAACACAGCAAAATTTTTAAGTGCTAATATGGCAGCTGCAAGACATGAGTTGTGTCACTGTGAAGGCTGGGCAACTTCACAGTGGGGACACCAGTACCTGCTTGGGTCTAGATACAATAGGGGCTTACTTGCCTATTGGGCTTTGCAGCACCTAACTTGAGCCTAGAAAAGAGGAAGAACTCTTAAAGAGATCAACCCTCTTGGATAAAGAATAATTTGGGTAGAGCAGCAAACTTTAGAAGTGTTACTACCCTGACTTTTACCTTATTTTAATGGTAGCTGGAATTAAATGCATGAAATTTGGGCAAAATTTGAATATAATTAATAATATTCCCAATATTTTCTAAATACATGACTGAGTGAAATTCTAGCTAATTATTTTCAATTTTTTTCCTCATAATTAGATGCCCTTGGATATTTTTACTTAGGAATAGTTTTTATTCTTTAATACTCATTAAAAACCATGACCAAGGCACACAGTGTAGGTTTGAAGAGTCTCGCAAGTTTCCTCTTTCAAGATTCAGAGCATCAAAATTATGATCTGTCTGAAATTATACACAAACCTTCTTCAGCATGTTTGCCTTTATGATCTCCTCCTAGTTTGCATTTCTCCGATATTATTTGTTATTTAAAATATAGCTTGCCTTGTTTTATTTAGATGTCTGAATTTCATGTTACAGTAGCAATAACACACTCCAGGTAATTAATTTCCAGTTGAGCTTCACTCTGCTTGAGCGCTTAAAAAACCATTTGGATTTCTGTCTTGTACCTTTTAATGCCTCCTGCAGTCTGCAATAACCATTCAAGAAATTCACTCTTTGTCATGGCCTATTGGTTTAAATTAAAAAACTAAATTTGGAAACTTCACATGCTCTGCTCTCAGTTTTTCTAGTGTAAAGCTGTCCTACCATGAGAAATTGCCAATGGACTTCACCATCCCTGAAAAAAAATCATCATTAATATAGCAGAAACAGAGTAGAATACTTTGGCTGTCATACTTGGTGAAATATAGTGTAGATATAAATGTGAAACCTTTCAAGCCCTCTAAAAAATCCCAACTGTTTTAAGGCAGCCTCTGCCTTGGGGGATTGCACCATGGAGACCCTGAGGTGGCATGTGACATGGCATCACCAGGCAGAGATGCTCACACAGGTCAGGAGGCACTACAGGAATATCAGCAAAGCAGCATGCCTGTGCCAGCGCAGTTACTGCCTGCATTTCTTCCTGTTTGGAGTGTCCAGCTTGTGCTGCATGATAATCACGCCTCCTGGAGATAGCTTTTATGGAGACATGTCTAATGACTGCGATATAAACACAGCAATTCAAGAGCACCCTAAGTCACCACAGCATTTTGCCTTCAGGACAGCCCCCAAATCCCGTTTTGCTTGACTAGGCCTACTCATGTGGTACCTAAAATCCTGGGGAGACTGACAGTCAACAGAGCAAGTTTGCACCCTTGGAAGGGATGCCATCCAGAGGAACCCTGACAGTTTTTAGAAGTGGGCCTGTGTTCAACAAGACCAAGTGCAAGGTCCTGCACCTGGGTCAGGGCAATCCCAAACACAAGTACAGGCTGGGTGGAGAATGGATCAAGAGCAGCGCTACAGATAAATACTTGAGGTGTTAGACAAGAAACTTGACATGGGCCAGCAATGTGTGCTTGGAACCCAGAAGGCCAACCATGTCGTCCTGGGCTGCAGCCAAAGCAGCATGGCCAGCAGGTTAAGGGAGGTCATTCTACTCCTCTATTCCACTCTCGTGAGACCCCACCTGGAGTTCTGCATTCAGCTCTGGAGCACCTAATGTAAGAAAATACATGGACCTGCTGGAGTGAGTCCATTAGAGGGCCGTGAAGACATTCAGAGGACTGGAACGCTTCTTCTCCTATGAGGACAGGCTGAGAGAGTTGGGGTTGTTCAGCCCTGAGAGGAAAAGACTCTTGGGAGACCCTCTAGCAGCCTTCCAGTACCTAAAGTGGCTACTAGAGAGCTGGAGAGGGACCTTTTGCAAGGGCATGTAGTGATGGGACAAGAGGGAGTGGCTTCAAACTGAAGGAGGGAATATTTCGATTAGTGTTAGAAAGAAATTCTTTATCCAGAGGGTAGAGGCACTGGAACAGGTTTCCCAGAGTTGTGAATGAACTCCTGGAAACATCCAAAGTCAGGCTGGATGATTATTTGAGCAACCTGGTCTAGAGGATGTTGTCCTTTCCCATGGCAGGGGGGTTGGAACTAGGCAATGTTTAAGGTCCCTTCCAACCCAAAGCTTTCTATGTTTCTATGAAACTGCCACATCCAGCAGTGGACATTAAAGGTCTCATTTCTCCTATAGATCTAAGACTACTGTATCTGCCATTGGAAAGGAATATGATCTGATCTGTACTACAGAGGAAAGTTGATTAATAAAAGAGCATAACCAATGGTAGATACAGTTGATATCTAAAGGGTGCCAAGCAAGTCTGCAAGAGCTCCTGCCACAACCCCAGCTCTCTAAACTGACTCTAGATAGCTCAGATCAGTGCATTGCTCAATAATCTAGATTATTATACTTGTGTATCTGCCTGGTTTATCACTGCTTAGACTTGGCAGATCAGCTTCTGATCCATCTGAAGGGCAATTTCCTTTACAGCATCCTACCAAATGCCATCTAGGCATAAGTTTATGTCCAAAACCGAAAATCCAGGTATTTTTAGGGTTCACTAATGGATAGGAGGGGCTCTCTTGCAATAAGGTGATAGAAGCTTGTACTGGGAAAAGAAGCTGGTTTGCATGTAAGGGTTCAGTCACACCACTGGGATGAGGGAAGTCTAGATTAAATACTTTGAGTAGATGTGTCATGTCTCAGGGGAATTCCCTCAAGTGGCACAGAGCTTTGGGTAAGTTCTCACCTGTGTTAAAGCTATGCCACTGTGCAGGTACACAATGTTAACGTGTTATGGATGCCAGACAGGAAAGAAGAGTATAGTTTGGCCATTGGTACATCTACTTAGTGTTTTCAGGCAGACACAAGCTTTGCCTCTTCAGGTGTCAAACTGGCTGAACGTGAGCCAGCTCTCAGCTGGAGCTGTGTAGCTCTAGGTAATGCATTGCTGACTCTAGGATAATCAGTAATCTGAAAGGCAGGATTTCTTTAGGCTGGATCCCCTGCCACTTGAAAGCAACTAGAGAATATCCAACCTGCTGATAGAGCAGGCAGGCACACCTCTTAAATCAGGGCACCCAGCTTTGAGGTGCCTGGAGAAGGCCTTGGACTCCAGTCAGCAACCTCCAACTGTTTCTGGGCTTGTAGCTGTTCTCCTTCATCTCTGGCACAGAAATCATACTGAGTTTGGATAGATCACAGCATGATCAAAGCCATGCGGTTACAATAAGCAATTTGAGCTTCCCTTTTTCCTGCTCCTGGCTAGACCACCACTGAGCTCTTCAGTGTTTATAGGTTTATAACTTAGTTATTTATCTCCAGGTCACATCACGTGCTGTGTATTGACTGCAAATTGATTTTTGCTCATTGTGTAACCCTAACTTTTAAAAATAAAGTTATTGCAGAATTATATTCGAATGCATTGTCTCTTCACTTAGTGTTAGCTCATGTGCTGTACCACTTCTCTTTTGTGATCAGTTTAGCATGAAAAGCTGTTACATATTTAGTAGGCATTTCCATTTGCAGATTTTTTTTTCTTTGTAGACTTAATAAATTTTTGGAAAACAGCGTAAATCTTAATATGTAAAAGATGAATATGTGCTTTTCTTTTCAGATGGTCTGAGCATTAACATTCCATAAATAGCTCAATTTTCCCTCTGAGTTGATAAGTAGTCAAATACTTCCACTAAAGACATTTTTACTTTATCATCCAGAATGTGAACAAATTTAAATTTAACTGGCAATTATTGGTGATGAATGGAAGTAAAATATATGAGTGTTTTTCTAATTTAGATTGGTTAATCTTATCTTCAGTGCTACTAAGTAATTGCTTGAGCAACCATCAAGACAAAAGGCTCGTAACAGGCTCATAGATTCCTACTGCTCTGGTATCAACCAATTTATGTTGCATCAGCATCATCCACCAAGAGATTCTAGCCTCTGATCCCAGGAACTTTAAAATGCTTTTTATTTGCATTAAGGCTCTCTAAAGAATATAAAAATTCAAATTCAACCTCACTGTGGAATTTCTTTGTTCAGCAGCTGAACTGTCACTATGGGACATCTCCTAAAAAATCATGCTTATTTCCAGACATACATATTCCCTAAGAGGTTTTATCTCATTTATGTTAGTTACATAGACTGAAGGCTCAGTATCTATGCAATCATTAAAATCGTCTCCTGATCTTCAGTTCATTTGTTCATGTTGCTTTTTTATTCTGATGTTTGACTAATAGGGCAAGTTCTTCCAGGGTTCATGGGACCTGTTTCTTCAGTTCCGAGAAAGATACTTGTGGAGCCAAACCTTAAAGTTCAAAAAGCGGCAGTAGATAAGAGTGCAGTGTCTACCACCTGGTATTCTAGGCATGGCATAGATAATTGCAAATAAAACCAGGACTGGTAAATATTTGTAGCAGTGGAACCCAGCCTGGAGTGAGAGTATGTTGTGCCAGGCAGAGACAACACTTGGGGGCCCAGCTGATATAACAGCTTTTCAGAGCTTTAATAAGCAAATTAAGCAAATGCTTGGCTCTCTTAATTCTATTATGTTCTAAAATGCATTTAGGTATAAGAACATGGTCAGACTTCCTCTTGGGGAATGATTATCTGATTTTGGTCATCTACACTGAGGAAAGATGAATTTGAAACACAGCTGATACAGAGTAAGACCACTAGTGTAGTTAGGGTGGTTAATAGCCTTCTTATATATACAGAAGCTCTGCTTTTGTGGCTCCATCAGATTAAGGCTAAAAGATGACAGCTGACTGGTAATCTAATTAGTATCTAATGTATTGGAGATTCAATATCAGGTGAAGAAGAAGGTGAGTGACTGACGATTACTTTGGTTGACTTTATCCTGAGTTTGATAACTTTTCATTCTTTTTTTCATAATTCCAAATCAATTATTGTTCCTTAAATCACTGTATGTGGAAGCCAAAAGGTAGAGTGGCTTTATTTAAACTTACCTGAATTCAACAAAAGCAGACAAATGGCCTGTAAATAATAGTATTATTTATTTACTTATTCCTTGAAATACATAGAATTGGTTTCTTTCTCCACTGTGTATAAAGAAAAGTCAAATGGATTTCAAACACTATTGCACTACAGTTTGAAGCTTATTTGTCCTCACATTGAGCAGAAGTAAGTGATACAGGAGACTACCTGGGAAAAGCCAGATGTTCATACTTTTCTTGTTCCAGAGAAGCAATACTCTGATCTCCTTTTGATTAGTTTGTACCTTGGGAAAGCACCATCCAGCAACCTTGGGAGAGAACATCAGACTAAGATTAAAAATCTGTTGTTTTTACTTGTTAAATATGTTTTTCAGACTTGAAATAATAAGACTAGCATAAAATTGGTCATTTATTTCTCCTGCAAAGCCAAGCTAATTAAAATTAGTCAAAGAAGCTGCAATGGCCAGTTTTAGGATTCCTTCTGAAATTGTTTTCTTTTTTTATGTTCACTAACCTCAATCTCTTTTCATACCATTTGACTGTGGTATATAATTAATGTTCATGTCTTTAATTTGGTGGATTGATGGCTCAGGATTGATACTTTCCAATTTAGTGCTTCCACTGAGACTTTTCGAACCATGCATTTCTGATTTGCTCTCCGCCTCTCCCTTTAGCGGGGTGGAGAGGAGAACTGAAAGCACAAAAGTGAAAATCACGAGTTGAGATAAGAACAATTTACTGGAAACAGCAATGAGATAAGAAAGTGAACAGTAAGAGCAACAATACTGATAACAAAGTGTCCAAGATAGGCCACCACTTCCCATGTGATTGCTCGGAACCAGCGTTATCCACCAGGCTTACTCGACCAGAGGGGACTCCTTCTCCAGAGAAGAGGTTCCCTTCCCCCCATGCCCAGCAATGACATGAGGTGTTATAGATCAGCCTCTGGCTCTTGGCCATGCCCCCTCCTGGATACTGCAAAGATTAACCCTGTCCTGGCTGAAACCAAGACATTTGGTTAAAATGTACAGTCATGTTACATTGCTCAGAAGGATACAGGACTATCCTAAAGGATAGATGCTCATCTGCCTTCCCAGCTACATGTGTTTCTTCTCTCAGTTTTGCTGATGCACCTGCATACTGAACACTTGGCTTTCTTCCTGAGATTGCACAATTCATGACTTCCTGAGAATCTGGATGAAATGAGTCAGGATTCTTCAGGAGGATTAAAGTGAGATCTAGTAAGGCAGCCATGTTAAAAACAGCAATGAAAAATATACCTGCTCTGGCAACCACCTAAGTCAGGACAGCTACAAAATTCATGCAGCAGCTGTAACTAGATCACAAAATTTTCCTTAGTTTTCCTTTATAGGGAAATTAGAGGCTCTGTTGTTTAAACAAAAGCTATGTCACTGATTTGAGCTTCAGTGTGATCTGCATGTGAGGTGAAGCAGAATTTAACCTCTGCCATCTCTAGAGGTGACTACAACTCTTGTTTAAACCCTTCTAACAGAGGAGACAAAGATTTTCTGACCTAAAGTAGTTTCTTGTCTACAATCTCCAAATTTTAAGAAAAACACACAATTGGAAGGTAATGGAATTTTCATCTAAGATACTCTCCTTAAGGCAGAGAAGGCCATCTCTAAATCCTTTAACCAAATCTCCTGGGATGCATAGGTGCAAATGTTATTTGTCTTAACATAAACCACCAGAAAACTCACTTTAAACATTGTGTTTGAACAGTGAGATGGTGTATAAATAGTGTATTGGTCTAAGTGAACACTCCAGCTGTGGTCTGATGTAAAAAATAATCTGAGGAGGTAATATCTATGGTCATTTGGACTGACAGTCTGGTAGTGACCAAGCAATTTCCTTTCAGCATGACCTGTCTTTCAAAAGACTGCTAATGGTAAAGAAAAATACCTTTTTATTTACTATATAGGTGTTAGGATTCTTTAAATTAATTAATTAAATTTAAAAGACAGTTTGGAGAGTTGATAGACCTCTGTGTAGAAGGTACAGTTGTTTGCACTTATTTGAAACAGAGCTTTAATTGCTAGTAAAGCCTGATGAAAGTAAAAGGATATTTCACAAAAGGACCAATGAGTAAGCTTTGAAGATTCTGTAAAATTTTTCTGCCATAAAAATAAAGCCATTTAGAAAAATACCGCATATGTATGAAGTCAACTACATATTCACAGGCTGAGGCCTAACCAGGAGCATAGTGTGAAGGTGTTGAGTCAATATGGGAATGACAGTAGCTAATTTTGAGTCCAGCCAAGCATGAACGGATTTTATGGCTTTTTTGTTAGCCTTTTTCTGCTCCTTTCAGAGCTGTTGAAAAGGTAGAGTTATGAAGCCATTTTTCTTATACCAGCAGCTCTGTACTACGCTTGCCTAAGTTTCATAATATAAATAGGCATAACCTCATGTTATATTCAAGATTGCCAGAAATAAAGGGCATAAATCCTACAATATAGCTTAATAGCTGCCCAGTTTATCACTGTTTTACACTATGTTGACATTACAGAAACATGACCGTGCAGAACAGCCAGATGGCAAGGAGCTCAAGAGCAATCAAGTACAGAGTTCTGATAAACTCTGTGTTACCTTTTCTACTGGCTTTCTTTAAAGATGTATACGTCTTTGCAAAAAAACCAAACCCAAAACCAAAAAGCAAAACAAAAAAGAATCCCCAACCCCAAACAACCCTATAGTAAGTTTTAAATTTAAATTCCTTCTCACTGATTTTTCTTTTTTTTCTTTGGTCTGAGGTTGGAATAGTTAACCTAATACTGTGGAATTTAATGAAATTATGCTAATATTGGTATAGCATTTTCCAGCAAAAATAGATACTCCAGCAAATATTAGTGCTAGCGAGGATTTCAGTTCTGAATAAGAAACTAAATTCTTTATCTTAGACTTCTAATTTAGCAAATAATGGCTATATTCAATTGTATACTCAGCATCATTCCCATTTTTTATAACCCTCTCTAGCACATTACAGGAATGGAGTTGCTTTAGCACTTTCCTGTTTCTATCCTTCTGCACGTCAAATGGTAAAAGTCAGTGTCAGGTTCTCAGTTTTTAGCTGCTCTCCATGATTGAAATCTCTAGTGAGGAGACAATAAACTGAGAAGGATCCTGAGATGCTTGTTTCTGTGCTGGGGTCTGCTTGCAATGCAGCTGCTGCTCTGTAGTACATTCACCTTGGTAGGTGCTCACTGGGTTTGCCTACCTTACAGCTCCTGAGACCTGACTCTTCTGTTTACAAGGGAAGTGAACATACCTAGAGGGCATGTTCTAGTCAAATCCACTTTTACTCCACTTTATTGCTACTAGCATTTCATTACTTACATATTTTAGCTGGTTTTTTTTTTCAGTTTGAATACAGTGTGTTCCATTTCAAGAAGTTGCTCTCTGTGGACTTTTGCAGAGATAATTTTGGGCTCTTTATTGGTATTGCTGAGATTACAGATTTTCAAGATGGGTTTATCAGTGTCATATGATTTCCTGATAAACTGTCCTACCCTGAAGCTGGATGTCCCTTCCTGTTGCCCCTGGGTATGGGAATAAGCTGAGAAGATTCACCTGATTTAATGAGGATGGCCCTAAATGGAGCAAAACCCATTCCTGTTGATTTCTGCTCTCTGAGGTTTTTAGGGTGGTTATCTCTTCCCATTTTTCCCCACAAGATGTTTGTTGATGAAAAAGCATGTGAGGAGAAAGGGGATCTGCAGCTTGATTCACCATTATTTCAGACTTCACAAACGCCCAGACTAAGAATTTGCAGATGTGGAAGTTAACCAATTTTTCAAAAATTACTGGTCTTACTATGAGCTAACTATGATGCTACCAGCCTTTGTTACTGCCCAACTAAGGAAGTCACTGTCTCAGTGGGTAGGAGAGGCACAGAGGAGGAGGTCAGCCCATCCCTCAACAGCTAAGACTCTCAACCCACTGGCAGAGGAGCGTTTGAAATGGGTGACCTTGCTGATGTTTGAAATGGGTGACTTTAGCTGTGGCGATTAGTGGTGCTGACAGTCCTTTCACCAGGGCAGGCAGGAAGGACAAGGGTCTGCATGTTGTGTTACTCTGCCAGCCTGTCTGTGGGGCCGTGGGAGGAGTGAGCAGTTTTTGCTGTCCCCAGCCACCTGCTATGCAGTGCAGTTGCCTGCTTGCTGGCTCCTGAGATTAAACAGCACTGTTTGATTTAGTAGCATCTAATGCTCATCTTGATAATGAGACATACAGGACAATAGAGAATTAAATTAAATTATCTGCAAACCCAGTGACCCACTTTCTATTTTAAATAGAGCAGAAGTGTTTAAAATATACAATTTGTTCATTTGCCTCACAGAATAATGCGTTGGGAAGAAATGGTTATGCTTTGCATAATACTCTAACAAGGAAAAGCTAATGTGATATGACAAATTATATGTAGAACTGCGATGATAAAATAATTGATCTTCTGGGGATTATTTTAATTGTTGATTTTTGTCTTTCATATGCAAATAGACAAATTCTGGTCTTACAAACTATTTTACAGCTAAGAGGGGGGACTTAATAGCTGCCTTGTTAGTAGCATTCACAAAGTGTCATCTTCCCAGTGCAGGGAATATGTATAAGAAGGATCTAGCCAAGATAACTGTTTATTGCAGTTTAGACTTCATATTCTTACATACTTGAAATTCAGAGAAACAGGTATAACAGCAGCTAAAATTTCGATCTTTCTGTAGAAACAAATGCATTTCTAATGTACCAGGTAGAGAATGCCTAACCGTATGACAGAATGATGCCACCTACTTTATCAACATGTTCACTATCTGTGTCAATTTGTATGGAACATAATTACTATTGTTTTAAACAATTGCAGCTATCAGTGCAGGCCTTTGAACAAGGGGGAGCATGTTCAAAAACACCAACCTTTTCATGAATTAATGGTGCTATAATTTTCTTAAAAGTTCTTTTCTTTTTCTTCTTATGCAACTGTCTATCACTCTTTGGCTAATATGAATGTATCACATGCTCATCTGAATAACTCTTTTTCTCCTATTTTCTTAATTTGCTAAAATGAAAGGTCTTAGCTAACAAGGCAAAATGATATTTTAAGAGAGTATTTCTACAAAGAGATAAGTGTTGTTTTAGTTGTCTCCTGCTTGTACAGTGTCTCTTTCTCATCAGCTACTCTCTTGCTTCTTACTGTTGTGTAAGTAGACCATTAACAAATGAAAAAATACTAGGAAAAAACCCTGAGGAGTCTCCTCAACTCCTATCAGCATTTATGATATCTTTAATTTATGTTTAATGTATGTATCTTGCTGACCCAGGTTGAACCACTCAGCAGTTAGACTGCAAGCCTCCATACTGAACTGACTAACATTAAGTTTACCCTCAACAATATTAATATATATATATATTAGTTATGCATGTACTGAGCCAGTGGGGGTTTTTAAAAAAAAACAAACCAGGGAGATTGAAAGTAGAGAGAAAAGAAAGGCTATTTTGTCTGCGTCCTGTCCTGAAACTGTTCTGCGATGCTGCTCCCAAAGGATGTAAAAATCCCTTTAGACTTCAGTGACTTTCTGCAATGACAGTTGAGTCATATTTTTGTCAGGTTTTATGGTGTCATTTCTTATGTCTAAGAACTAGTATGCTAAATTTAATTTTATTCTTCCAAATAATAAAGGAGTTGTTAAGAACAGTCACAAAACTTTGCTAAACCATACTTTTCCTGTTTCAAATGTAAAATAATAAACCTATTTTATTTAGTTTGATTTTTAGAATGTCAATAACATTTTGCCCATATTTTAAACCAACGAAACCCATTTTTTGTGTCTTGTATCTGGATTCCCTGGTGCAGATGGATTGAAATCACAACACAAACTTTACCTTGACACTTGCTCATCTTTTCTCCTCACTCTGGCCACCTATGTTAACGAAACAGTATCTTCATGAAACTGTGGAAAAAAAATGGTGTAATTAAGAATATAAAGTTAGGATATAAAGCAGGGATGGAAAATGTTTAAGGTGTTAAAGAAATTTCTTAACATCTTCATGGTATTTACAACAGCACATTCAACTCTGTCATATTCATCTGATAAATGGCAATGGGTGCAAAAGAGGAAGAGCTCACAGGGATACGGACAAACATAGATATTCACACAGCGATGTGAATCCTTCCTGACCTTAAACCTCATTTCCTTGAGGCAAAGAGCAACTAGGGGCAATTTCAGCTTGTCAGTTAAAATGAGGAAAATCTATGATGAAGCTTAATAGAGCCCTTGTTCTTCAACATTAACCCTGCCTATATTTTAACCTGAAAATGCTGGAAGTTGTAGCTTACAGTAGTAGTAGATGTACCTGGTATTTAGGGCATTAACACAGATTTTTCTTTATTGGTTATTTTTTAGCTTGAGCTTATGCTCAGTAAAACATGCTGTTAAATCCAACTAATGCTAATGATGTTTATCACTTATAGTGCAGAAGGACAGAAACAGAAAAGATAAAATACTACATTTACTTAGTGATATTAAATGGACAGTACCTGATTATTTTAATAATCATTCTTCAGATAACTCTTACCCATGAGTTAGAGTATTTGATAACAGACTCCTCAACCTTCTGGGCGACTGTCCCACACATAAGAGAGATGTACTGTGAAACTTGATAGCCCTGAATTTCCCTTGATCCTTGTGTAAAAGAGCACTTGCTCAGGGTACTGAGATATTTGTACCCACCAGATCAGCAGGTGAGATTTTGACATGATAAGATTTGGTTTCAGAAACCCAGCTGTGCCTAAAAGGGGAATTTGGCACCTATGTTTACGGCTCTGAGTCTTGTCCTTTTTGCCTGAAGGAAAGACTTAAATAGATCTGGGAAGGGAGGTACTGAAGGCAGCTGGCAGATATTTTGAGAAGCAGAGCATCCTAACTGTTGGATGTGGGCCCTTCAATCCCTTCCTGGATTTGGGTCACAATTCATCTCCTACTGCTGTAAGGCATAATTTCAGAGGGGGGAAAAGCTACTATATGTGCATATAGAGCCTGAGGGTTTCTTTAATCTTCAGAACTACTAAATTTTGGGGCCTTGCATCAAGCTGTTCCTTAAATACTTGCAAATTTGAGTTCTTTTTTTTTCCATCTCTGATACTCAATTTATTGACAGGTGGAAATAGAAATGTATGATATGTAACTGCTTAGAAGCCCTTTAGGGTTTCTGCTAGCTGTGGGGAGGTGGGTAGTGGTTTCTGCTGCCATCGCATGACAGATTCCTGCCCATTATTAAACTCAGCAGGGTTTGGGATGAGCTAGTTAAGAAGTCTTTTGCTCCAAGGGGTTAATATTGCTATATCTGCCTTCTCCTGGGAAAGAAATGCTGCCTGGTGTGGGTGAAGAGGCAAACGAGCAAAATATGGATGTCTTGGTCAGAGAACACTGATTAGTTCCTCATTAAAGAGACAGAGACACACTGTAACTATAGTAACCACTGCATATATGATCCTCTACCCACCTCATCGTAACCCACTTGGTTACAACAAAGATTTCAAGCTATTGTTAATCGTTTGTACAGCATTTCTCTAACTGAAGAGTTGCATAATAAATGCTTGTCAAATATGCACATATACATATATATACATAAAATACGTATTTTTATATTCACACACGTAGACAGACTCAGAGAAACTGAGTTTCCATATGATTAGCTAAACAGATGGATAAAACCACCAATATAAATACCCATCAGAGGTATTTGTAATATTTTTTTCCTTGGTGACTAATGGAAAAGAAATGCCGTAATGACTCAGGAACCATGTTACCCTTTAAGAATACTTGTATCTGTGCGTATATTTCTATTCTCTGAGCTATTACAAGTTTAATTTCAGCTGCTTCTTTCTAATAAAATGCCATTAACATTTAAAATTTGAATAAATGGAGTATGTCTCAGAAATCCTGCTGCCTATATCAAAGCCCGTTTCAGACCTCTCTCAAGTCGACAATGCCATTAACCTGTTCCACTGCACTCCACACCTGGGTAACTGCATTGCTGCGTGACACTGCTCACCTACTTGGAATGAAATGACTAACATTTAGCCTACTGATATGATCAAGCATAAATCTGAAAGACAAATTGCCGACAAATATCCCCTTCTAAGGATGTCGTGGCAAGGTTTACAATATTCATCCTCCTCAATCTGGTTAAAATATCCTGTCCTGTACTAAAATTCAACGGCAAATGTGAGTTAAACTTAATGCCTTAGGAGCTATTTCAAAATCCTCTATTTTATGGACTTTTAGCTAGAAATTCTGAGAGCTTCTAGTCAGCAGAACTGAACGTCTTCCTTTGGTTTGAAACTGATATTGCCAAATAGCAAGTCCTTCCATTTACTGCTGATAATGAAATCACCTAGCTGTAATAATTCTATCAGCATTAAGGGGACCAAATTTCAGTCGAAGCCTACCATGAATGTCTTTGCTCATGTCATTGAGGGGATAGTATAGCAACTGAAATGCCAGAGAGGATCAAATCCATTTCTATACAATTTCTTTTTACAACAGAGGAGTCTGAGTCCAGCCTCCTTGTCTTACAATCATGCTTATACTTCCAGTCCCTGAAATGCAGGGGGGTTTATGGGTCACAAGACCTATTCTGATAGCTTTTTTTTTTACTTTTAGACTGGTTCAGTGAAAAGTGATAATTTTTTAATGTTCTCAAAAAAGTTCCTGCATGTTTTCTGCCTGCCTTTAACTTTTAGAGTGAAAAAATCCTTGCCCCTCAGTGAAATATCTCCACTAGTCTGAGTACGAAGGCAAAATTTTACTGAAATGTTGAGTTCCACTGAAATTTCTTCTGGTTTCAATAAGGTGCAGATTTGCTTCTTTCTTGAAGAAAAATCAGTCTCTTCAAGATCAGGACATTCCTGGCACAGTTCCTGGGCATGGGTTGCTACTGACTCTTTGTAGCTATAGGGCCATGCAGTGAGTTATCCTGGCCCTCACAGTGAACAGTGGCCACAGCGACTTCTGGGACATTCAGTTTGCTTTTCTTGCATGTCTCCTGATCTGGGACCATGTGGAAGCTGGGGTTTCTGGGGTATCCAGACTGTTCTGCATATCCAGACACTTGCAGACCATTGTAAATAACCGATACAGTTAGCACAGAAAAAACCTGTGTGTGTGAAATATGCCTCATCACACCAGGGATCTGGTAGGTTTTGGCTGAGGTGCTTTTGGTTTCCTAGAATCTCCTCCTGGGTACATTGCATGACTTCTTCTCCAGAGACGCTTCTTGCCTAGGTGTGCAAGAAACAGCAGCAACTCTGAACAGGAGGGCGCTGACAGGTAACAAACAAGGAGCCCTGTACTATCTGTCTTTAAAAGCCACTTCGGAAAAGGTTGTGAAAGAATGTATGTGGTCTGTAATTACTTCTTGTCAGGGTATGTCAGAAACAACGGAAGAAGCTCTTGAGATGTATTGCCTTAGGTTCTCGCTGCCAGTAACACAGAAAAAAGGAGTATGTGATACAGTTCTAATTTGTTGTTCAGAATACAGTTCATTTTAAACTTGTCAGAATTGAAAAAAACAAAACAAAATAAGAAACCACCTCATGTTTATATTATATTTGAAGCACAGGATGTCAGCATGAGCATCTGGGAGAGCTTTAAGGTTTTTGTCACTCTATAAATGCAGTGGTATTTTCAAGTGTTTCATGATGTATTAGCAGGTACACCTCCTTCTCTTTTACCTTTGAAACGGAATAATACTTTCTGGGGTGTTTCAGAACACACAACAGGTATCCCTTAATTTCTGCAATACTTTTCATAGAGAAATTAATGGTATTTTCTTTTTCATACTATGGATTTTCTTATTCGCTTCTTTCCCCTTCAGAGTAGTCAATGGACAAGTAAACATCGTGAATGTCTTTTTGCCTTTGCATGTGAAGTAGTAGGGTGAAATTTCTTTCCTGTACAATATTCTGGCAGAACTTCAAGTTATGCATATCCCACCTGATGCCAAAAACTCTTTTATATTTGTGCAACTTCAGTCTCTGAAAACAGAGAATCAGAGTAGCATTTATTATGATTTTATGCATGTACAAAATGAACACTTGGAGCAAAAATATGGGTTCTGCTAGTTGAGCCTGGCATTTAGTTACATCTCTAGAGCTGAATTATACCATCTTTTTTCCATTAAACATGAAAGTCTGCTGAATTTCAAACCTAGTTTTACTATCTGTATTCTACAATGTAATTAGACTTAAAGATTGTAATATAATTTTTCCTGCCACTTGCAGGGAATAATGGGGCAAGAAACAGGAGGATTGTGCAGATTAAGAGATGATTTGAGACTGGTGTTAGCAGCAGAAGTTTGGTTTTTTTGATCGTGGGTTGGTTTATATGCTACCGAGCCTGCTGAGAACATATGGGATCCACCTGTCTCAAAGAGGAAAAGGAATCTTACCTTAAGAGTTACCAGTGGTTGTTAAAAGAGCTTTAAACTAGATTTGAATTAGGCTGGAGAAAAGGAGGCTCTGGGAGGAACCTTATCACTCTCTACAGCTACCACTCCTGAGAGGAGATGGTAGTGAGGTGGGGCTTAGTCTCCTCTCCCAGGTAGAAAGTGACAGGATGAGAGCAAATGGCCTTAAGCTGCAACCAGGAGTGGTTTGGGTTAGGTATTAGGAAATTTTTTTCATGGAAAGGGCTACAAAGCATTGGAATAGGTTGCCCAGGTAAGTGCTGGATTCACCATTCCCCTGAGTATTAAAAAAATGTGTGGATATGGCACTTGAGGATATTAGCGGCGAACATGGTGGTGTTATTAGGCTGATGGTTGGGCTTGATGATCTTAAGGGTCTTTTCCAACCTTGATTCTATGATTCTATGATTCTATGATTCTATGATTCCAACTTGCTAATTACATCAAATTATCTTCAGAAATAAAGTCTTCAAGTTTTGTTTCCCAGTCTTATTTTGTGTGAATTTCCTTTTTACTGTTTCAGTTTGTTGGGGCTTTTTATTTTATTATCGTGAATATTGTTTTGTTTGCTTTTCCTGTTTTTTTTTTTTTTTAATTTTATTTGTTGCTGCTAGCCATGTTCCCCAGTTACATGCTTGCACTGTGTACTCTTTTGTTCATTGTCAGACTAAAACCAGCATTGGGTGTGCTTTGTTGAGACAGGTACGAGCTGTGAGTTTACCATTTGTCCTGGTACAGTCAACCTCTTGAGCTGAAACCACTAAAGATAAGCTTACCTCTATGATTTACAGAGTGACAAACTTCAGTGATACAATTCACACTGCTGTGTACAGCATCTTGAGACCTGCAAACATCTGGCTGAAGGAGTATTCAGAAAATGGATGGGTGGATGAAAGGGTGGATGGAATGATGGGTTTACTGGGAATAGGCACAGAAATCATCCACGAACTGAGCAAAGGAGAGCTAACACTGCGCTGACTGGATGAATTCTGCCCGGCACCTGAACACCAGTGGGAGATGGGGGTTTTGACATTGCTGTTCCAGAAACCAAATGTAAATGCTGGAGATTCCACCTCTCACCTCTCCTAAAGAAAAGTAAGTTTGGAAAGGCATTCATGGTTTTATAATTTAAGACTATTTTAAACCAGGTACATAGTGTCACCATATTTCTGAGATGTACACCATCTCTGAGCAATGCAAAACATGGACCATTGACTGCCATTTTGGTAGAGGATTATTAATGTGCAGAGACAATGTCACCTTTTGGACAGTGTATTGTATTGGGTTCAGGTTAACATTCACTACAAGCAATTAGTCTTGGTAGCCTATGTAAAACAAACTGGCTGTCTCAATTTCCAAAAGATATGTGTCACTATAAAAGAGAAAATAGGAAAGTAATGCTTTCTGTAGCAGTAACTTGAAACCTTGATCCAGGTTTCCCTAGCTTAAATGCTTCATCCAGCAGGGTGTATAAAGAAGACTTGTCCTTGGTTTCACTTGAGCCAAGCACAATTCAGCCTCTAGTCCTTTATTTCTTTTCACCTCCAACCTCTTCTTTCAATACTCTTTCGAACAGCAATTAGTCAACACTTACTCTAAAATAACCATCACATTCAGATGGGAACAAGAACCTAGTGGAGTCTAATGTTTAAAATACTATTCAGGAGTCCCATTTATACTGTAGGATATAACTGTCTGGGTCATGAGGTGAATCTTAGCAGTAACTCTTTACCCAAGTTACAATATTTCTCCAGACCTGTTTTCAAGCATATTTTATGCTAGTTTGGGATCCTTGGTGATTATTCCTCAACTCAGAACGTCTTGTTATTGCTTTACTTTCCTTATGCTTCAATGTGGTCAGAGAACTTGAGCAGCTATGAAATACTCCAGTTTTGGTCAGAGCCCTGGAAGCTGTTTTCAGCCTCAGATGATATTTCTGGTCCATTTACCCCTCTGGGGTGTTGTTCTGTTTGCCATCACTGCAGTTCAGCTGAATTTCCTAACTTCAAGTGACCTCTTCCACGTTGGCCACTTTGCCAAGTGGGAGATAGCACCATTCACAACCCAGAAACCCAAATGCTGAGCTCTGCATTTCCACAATGCTTTTAGTATTAGCTCTTTCCTCTCCCTTCCCAAAAGGTGGCATAAATTTTCAGAGCTCCCAACATTTTCAGTCAAATGTGACAAAAGGGTAAAGATCTCAAAGACATGAAATTGATCCTAGTTTTATAGATGGCTGGTGGGAGGGGAGAGATTTAGTTCTCTCTCTGACAGAAAGTCTGGACCTTCTGAGCTCCAGACTTCTACCTGCTGTTTGGTTTAATGATCACCCAGTAAGTACAATGTGGGATAGAAATCATATTAACATGGGCTGTTTTTTTTTCCATACATGGGAAAATAGATTTCCTGAGTTTTCCTGCTCAGAAATGTTTTGTTCTCCATGTGTAGCTTTTTGTATTAAACTAGTAACTTCTTGGCACGGTGTAATCCATGACTTTTTCTGAAGTCATGGAAATTTTCAGCCTAGATTGGCATAACAGTGAACAACCTCTAGCACCAATGAAGCAGTGTCATGGGGAGCCTTGAAAAATATGGATTTCACAGCATGAAATAAGAATATACTAGGAGAATAAAAAACATTCACATCCAAAAGGAGGCTAAAATGGAACAAAACTGAATTTAAATAGAAAATTTGAAGACTCAGAATTGGGATGGGCCTGTTTTGGAGGAGAAAATAAAATGAAGAAGTTTCATGTGAGACACTGTAAGGGCGGCAGAGTTTATTGAAAGATGCTCTTGAATTTTAGTAGTGTAACTGCTGAGGAAGCAGGCCATGAGGCTACAGTAATGACAGAAAACTTTAAAATATACAGAAAGATTCACAGGTGCACCATTCCTAACGGGGTAGTAGTAAATGTTGCCCTAAACAAAGTAGATGCATGTGTACTGTTTACCTGCATATACTCTGAAAAAAAAATTTATATGTATTTTTTATATATATATATATATAAAAAACATATTTTTGTCAAAAAATATGCCGTTTGGGCCAAGTCACTAAACTGCATATATGCACAAGGCACCCAAGCTAAAGAAAAAGAGAGGAGTTTAAATCCAAGATGGGAGGAGTACAAAAAGGGAAATGAGGATCTGCCATTTCATCCTTTGCGCCAGCCCTTTTGAACCATGGTGTGTAAGGTCCCAGTTTGGGAGGAAACACTCCGGGACTGTATTCACAAAACCCTGCTGAACTTGTGTGTGCCATGAAGGTCAACCTTTCAACTTCATCAAAGGACTTGACCAGGAATTAAGTCAGTAAATTGAAACATAATATTCTTACACAAGAGAGGGAATCATTATTCTCCAAGAGCATGAAGATTTTAGTATTTTGGTTCCACTTTAATGTCGTGTTTTTCTGGAATCTGAGTTGGCTTCAGGCATATGTTTCTGTGATAATTTCTATATGAAAAGATTTGCATAATTTCCCACATTAAAACCTGAAAAATAATTTTAGGCCACTGGTCCTTCTCTAGCTTTACTTACAGTTTATTTTTAAAGTTTATTTGGTATGATACGATCTAAAGCATACAGTGTTTTGCTCCGTGATATAAGATGTTTAATTAGTCCTGTAACAATCTAGTTAGTTTTGCAGTAAGAAGGAGAGACTTTCAAAAATGTTCTCTTCTCCTCCACAGAAAGAAAATGAAAAAAGGTTTGTAGAAAAACATCCAAATTATCATGGATGTAGAAAGCACATTTTATGGAGCTTCAGATACATAAAGATACAAGGAACCAGCCAAAGTGGAAGAATAGTAAAGTATCATGTAACAGGGTAAACTATAAACTGAGCGATGATGGAAAATGACAAATATATATTTAAAGTATAGTATGAAAGGCAACATTCCCGTATGTCCAGGATTAACTTTATTAACATTAAAATTTTCATGCTCTAAGAGATGTACTAATAGAAAGTATTCATGATGGGAAGAAGAAAACCTAGAAGGTTTTTGTTTGTTTGTTTGTTTGTTTTGGTTTTTTAAGCAAATTTAATTATAATAAATAAGAAGGAACAAGGTATGCAACAGCTCAACATCAATCATTGTAGCCTTTCAGGTAGTTATGGGTTAATGGCAGTGCACAATAACACTATGTCTTAACATTAGCACTAACATACTGTGTTTAAGATGTTTATAAACTAGGTAATAAAGGCATTTGAGCATCAAATATTCCAAGGTTTTAATAAAGTCAAGTCCTGCTTTCCAAGATGTTTCCAAATACTGTTTTTCAGGTGGGGTTCCTGGGAATATCAGTAACACAAAATCAGCCGAAGCTTTAAGGCAGGTAGCAGTGAACTTTTTCAATAACGAGTAGTACAATAGTTGTAGTTTGCAAAAACAATATGTGTGTATGAAAATGAAATAATTTTACGTATTAAATTATTAAATAGTAAAAATTAAACCAACTTGTTTAAGAATTTGCAACTTGTTCAGATAAACATTAAAAATGTTTTAGTGTACTTTTATATAAAAATCTACTTGACATTATCTGATGGTTTTAACATGCAAAGGTATGTCTTAAAGAAAACCAGGAGGTCCCTTGGATGCCTGAGAGTGCTACAGTCTCCTACACTTGTGTACACTATCATGGTGCATTATAAGAAGTATGAATTGCATTCACACTAAGTTTATTTCATTCTCTTGTTTACAGCTGGCTCAGGATCCTTTCTTTCTATGGTAAGAAATACAGGCATACCAATCCTATTTAGCTGCCCTGAAATGTGCTAAAATGGTCATGATTTTTCTTTCTATAATTGCACCATAGCACAGACTAAATTTAACTAAATCAGTTACTTTCTTAGTAATACCTCAATTTAAAGTGATAATAGAGGGTAATAATATTTCCTAATCATAACGTCATAATCACAGTCATAACTTTTAGACTTTTAAAGTAAATGTGGTCAGTAATGCAGTGACGGAGCACAGTATTGTTTCTTGTCATCTACAGCTGCAAATTTTACCTACAACTGATGCCTACGACTAGACTACAACTGCTGCATCCACACCTGATGGAAAGAGCTTCTCACAACAGATTTCTGCTTCCATAGCCCTTAAACAGTCACCACACCATGCGCTCATATGGCCTTCATTTGTATTTGTCAGAGTAGCAAATGGCTTATTCTTGTCTGATTTAAAGCACGGCACACACAGTGAGCCACGGCAGGAGTGGAGGTTATTTCCAGTACAAGATAAATTAATATAATAGTGGTTCAGAGCTTTACTGTTATTTACTTGAGTAAAGTAAAAGCGTTACCAAAATTCTAAATAACCAACACTAAAAACAGTGATTAAATGATACTTGCAGTTCTTGTTTTGACAACTTCTGTATTCCACTTCCTTTTGCAAGCAACAGGCTTATATTGCCTTAAAAAGATTATCTAGAAAGCATCAGTAATTTTCTCTTTTGCACATGGATATCTAGTACTGCAACAATCATAGGACCTGAGAAATGTGTATTTGTTAATAACAGCTTAATGAGCTATTTTCTCACAAAACTAATTAGTCAGTCTTCTGGGTTACAGTCACTATTTTTAAAACAAACAAAACCCATTGATAAATCTTTTTCTTGGTGTTTTTTTGGGTAGATATTAGATGATGATGTCAGATTCATTGCTGCACTTTTTTGCTAATGATTGCATTGGATCAAAAAGGACACTAACAATTACGATCTTGTCAGAAGCAAGAAAGTAAGTAGCTGAACCAATGCTTGAACTGTAATTAAAAAGAGCCCTGTAGCTAACAAGAAAATTGTGATAAATGAAGCAAGAAATTGCTTGTTATCTGTTGTGTCATCTACTCTTTGACATTAATATTTTTAGAAGAAAAGAGTCATGAAAATCTTCTGTCATGTTTACAGTTGCAAAGTTTAACAGCCATCATCATTATGAACAAGGCTGAGGCTTGGGGTGGGCAAACTGACTAGGGGAAAAAAAGGATAGTTGGTAATTATCCTTATCTGTCTCTGATCAAAACAAAATCATCTTTCACTGCTAATCTGTTAATGACTTCGGCCTTTACCTGCTGCCCAGTAGCTTTTGCTGCCCAGATTCTTCTGCTGCAGTCCGACCAGCAAGTGATAATGCAGGTTAGTACTGTGCATTGCTTTGAATATTTACTTAATATGATTTAGCTTAAAAACCGATTTAACCTGGGAGCTGTTCCTCTCTTAATATAGCAGGCTTTTTAATAACTGCAGACTACCCAGGTTGAAACTTTTGCTTATGTTTGTCTTTTTGGAATCTCATGAAAGCTAATCAAGAAATTATAGTCCTAGTAATTCTTAGTTTGATTGTTACGTGGTGTACTTGAATTATGCCATGGCTTTCATGATGAAATTAATCTCAGTAGTATGTTGAATAATACAGTTCTGAAGCTTAGGCTTGTTGGTATTACCAGCAGTGAGCTGTAGAGATGAGTGAATGTTCATTCAGGCTTTGTGAAAGCAAAGATGCTTCAGCAGAGAGCTCTGACTAAAAAAAACCACTGGGATGATTTTCAGGCCTGCTGTATCAGCAGTCTACTTGTGCTGCCATGTCCCACATCCTTAACAACGACAACAACTGCTTAATGCCAGTCCCTGTGCCTCCTGCTCTGCCCTGGCCAGACCTGAGCCCCAAGACCTGCCCCCAAGCCTGTGGACTGCTGTGGGCATGGTTCTTCTTCCCATCCATCTGAGGTGGCAATGATAACTGTCTGCTCAGGCTGGACAGTCAGAAAGCAAGCTCCCATCTCTCCAGACTTCTCTTGCTGTTCCTGGTCTGGTGCGTTGAGCTAGTCCTCTTATCTCAGAGCTTCTCTAAAGTGAATTGCATTTCTGCACAAGGTAGCTCCAAAATCTCTGCAAGTCTCTCTTGTGTATGTGTGTGTGTTCAGTATGCTGAACATCTGAATGCAGTATTTTACCTTACTAGGAGTGAGCCTTGATCTGCTCCTATTATCAGACACCTAAAATCTGTGTGGTCTTGGTTTTCCAATTTTCTGACAAAAGCAACGTAAAAGTATTTTCATCTCCTTTGTTCTTTGCCGAAAGCATTTAAGTACATTTTATCTGAAAATATTCTAGTGTATAACTACCAAGACAATCAGTTGCCACAAGAAAGCTCTTAGATGTGAGTGATTAGTGACTAGAGGCACTGATGTGTTTCAATAATTTATTTTGTAAGTAATAGGATTTACTTGTAAAAGGGGTAAGAGTAACATAACATTTATTATAAACCTCAAGGCACTATTAATAAGGCAAATTTCCTTAATGGCTTTAGAGATAAATATTTTTTATTCATCCATTTGTTTTATGCATGTGACAAAATAAAGGATGATAAATGCATCAGAATCTTTATGTTTGGTTTAGATTGCTTATATCATCATATTAACAGATTCCTAGTGATGGATGATGCATATAGTATAATCTTTTCCCTAACCACAGTTTTTTAGCACAGCTCTCTGCAATGATCTTGCTGAGGAAGGACATAAAAAATAAAATTTTAAAACCATTTAAGAAGGTGATCTCTGCCACCATCAACTGGTCTGGCAAGATATCTTCATCATCAAATTTGCCATTAAAAAAGTTAAAGCTCTTATTTCTTGCCAGACTTCCCTTCTCCAGTGGAATTCCTCTGGAAACTTACATGAGAAATTCCTGAGAAACTGCAGTAACAATATTCTGTAGCCACAGTACAATTCCTGTTACTCTTTAATACACTTTAGAGTTTTGTAAAGTCAATGGCATGTGTTGTTACCAATTTAATTCACCCCTTCTACCCTGGCTGACAGTATCCTACTTTACCCCTTCCCTCTTTGGAAAACCTGCAGTATCCTAGAAGAAAAAAAATCTGCTGAGTGAAACATTCAGAGGATGTGGGAAAAAAAATCTGCCTAGATATGAAAAATAAGAGGCCATAATTTTTAGTGTAGTTGAATGATCATTTGATCGTAGCTGATGCATACCTGTGCTGGGAAGAGATACCAGTCAGCAGAAAAGCTCATAAGAAAAGGCAGTAGTTTAAATTTGAAACTGAGCAAAACTTAATTTGTAGTGAAGTCAGTGAGGCCATTTGTGTCCCAATGGTTGCAGTTCAAAGAGATACTATAATCTTCACAGCAATGACAAGGTGACATGCAGTGGCCTATTTATGCTACTGTATATCACAACGGAGACTTACAATATTCAGAGTGTGAAGTTCTACTGAAATTAAGAAATAATACCATAAGTTCCTGAATTGAACATTTAAGGCTGTTTCATACTGTGCTTGTGCTGTTCCATGGATAAACAAATACTCAAATTATGCTATATTTTGCCATATAACAATTGCTGAACTCTTTCAAAATAGAGCAATCTGTAAAATAAAACCATTACTGTCATAATTGTGCTTTGTTTTCCTTAAACATTTTGACAGTGTAATTTATGTCTTAAGTGCCAATGTCCAGGAAAAAAAATCTGTTTGTTAATCTCTTTAGTTCTAGGGTTTAATGTGATGTTAATAATCATGCCCAAAACTCGCATAGATTTAGCAAAGGCATGAATCACAGCACAATTATATCTTAGTGAATTGAGGAATTTGTGAGCGAGCCAAAGTACTTAGCAGTTCCTGCTGTAAAAGTAGTATAAGAATATGGTACAGTGTTTCCAGATGCAGTTCTATTACAAGCTGCAGCAAGAGAAGTCAAGGGGAAATTTTCATATTTTTGTGTGAAAGGAAAGAAGAGGCTGTTCATGCGAGGGGGGTCTTAGTAGCCACAAAATAGTTTCAATTGGGGCAAGAACAATAGAAGTGTAATTATTAAACATAGAAATCCAGGAAATTCTAGTCTAAAACTACCCTGTAGTGATGCACATTCATAGTTTTTGAAGCATAATAATTTTTTTTTAAAATGAGCATCTGAAGGGTGCTTTATCCAGATTGCACAGTAATTATTGGTTGCCCTATCTCACTACTGCCTGGCATTTTTATTGCTAAAGGAATATTTACCGCCTTCAAGGATTAGCAGTGTCCTGGGAGCTTGTGCAGGCTCCTGTCAAACTGGAGGGAAAGGGAAAGGCCTGGCAGAGGAGGGGGTGGGGAGATGTTGTTACATCCTTTATTTTTCCTACAAAGAGGTAACTTGCAAGTCAGCATCCAGTTTTCTAAAAAAAATTTCTAACAGCTATGCCACATAGGATGCTTAAAGGTTTCCTAAATTATCTTAATCCAAATCTATTTTCACCTGATTTCCGAGTCATGTTTTCGCACTAGAATTCAAGTTTCAAGCGTGATTGCTTTCTCATATGTTAAAAAGTTGAAATGCTCTGTTTCTACCACTCCAAATTCCTCATACTGGAATATTGTAGGAAACAAGGTCTAAGGGCCTGGGGAGGCTGTCTAGTCTGGCACAGCTGAAATAACGTGGCGAGTGCTTTACAACTAAGTGATGAGTTCCCCTTTGACTTTCCAGGTTAAAGAAGGGAATTGAGTTTGCCCTGTGCCTCAGTTGCCATTGAAGGGGTCTGTGGCTCTGGCCTCCAGAATAAAGCAGGTAAACTCTGATGTATCTAGTTCTTCTAGCCCAAGCAGTACCAATAATGTGTAAATAGTTCCTGACAGATGCTTGTGTGATGTGGTCTCAAAAACTGCTAGTGATGGAGATTTCTTTATTTCTGTTAGGAAAATTATCACAATTCTTAAGGCTAGAAATAATCTCTCTTGACCTCCAGACCAAATCCCCCAGGTACAGTATAAGTCTGTTGTTCCTTGACCTTCCGGAAATGGACACAGAAAACAGACTGATCTATTCTCCTTACAAGGTTTTGCATATCAGAAGGCTGCTCAGTCTCCCTCTAGCTTTCTTCTCTCCAAACTAAGTAGCTGTAATTAATTCAGTCATTCCCTATAGGATATTTTTTAGCCCTCTGATTATTTTTCTTGTCTTCCTCTAGGTTCTCTCCAGCTGATCCATGGATCTCTTGAAACTGGTACTCTGTGGGAAACAGCAGTGCTGAACAGAACAAACTGGATGCCTTGCCTACAGCCCCTTTTTTCTGTGCATGCATCAGGACACAAAGACAGCTTTTAGATTGACATTGTTGGGTACTATTAAGTTAATCATCTTTCTTCTTGTGTTTGGGCAGCTAATCCGTCTAAACACAAATAGAAAATACTTTTTTTCCCCCATACACAATCATTTCAAAAATTTATTGAGATAGATTTTGAGTTCTCAAAAGTCGATTAAAAAAGTCACCCAAACTTCAGTGGAATCAAGCTGGAAAATGTCAATCTGCTATACCTGTTGAGTGAAAATAATATACACCCTGCCTTCCCGTATGTTTACAGATCAAGTAGTCTACAGAACTGACATAGCCATACCATAATTATGGGCAGTGAAAGCAATAACTATACCACTGTTAACCACCTTTATCATAAAATCATTTAGCTTTAAAAAAACCTTTAAGATCATTGAGCAAACATAACCTAAATCCTGTACAGTTTGCTCCTGCGCAGCTGTTTTATTACATTTTGTTTTGTTATGTTCTGATATTAGAGGGGTTTTAATACAAAGGGCATCTTCCAGCTAATCTTCTAACTGTTGAACTGTACAGAGAAGCCAGATGTGGTCAAAATATTTAGAATACTTCTTAAGCAGATTTGAATATTCTGGACCAAATCGTCATCTTTTTCATACAAATCTTCATCTTTATGTTAGTAAAGTAACTTCTTCTAACAGAGTAGATATGAACTCTTTTTTGCTCTTGTCTGTGGGCTATTATTTTACTTAGACTGTTTGAGAAAACTTTCAGCAGAGCCATATTTTGCCTGTCACCTTCTGTTTATGAATGTTCTTTCATTAGTTCCTTGAGTTTCCTGCTCTGTTTACTTCTGTCTCTATAATTCATGGCAGTCTTTTTGATAGTCTTTCAAACTTTAGGAAGCATCAGCATATTTTCTCTCTTTTGTTCAGTGACAGTTTGTCTGCAGCTGAAGTCAGATGATGTCTCTTCATTGCTGGTAATATTTCTCTTACATTAATTTCTGTTGTCACTATTTCTTTGCAGGTAGGCCACTGATAGGAGCACTGTAATAAACTACCACCATGAGGCATTACCTAAGTCATAATGCAATAATGTTGATGTTGGAAATAATATTCACTGCATGATGAATCAGAGAAATGTGGAGGCATTTCTAAGACTGTAAGTCATATCCCATATGCATTGTAGTTTGTTGAGCCATGCACAATGATAAACAGAATCATTCTTTAATAGTGTTAGGGTGGCTGTGGATTCTTTTATTTTCTTCTGTTCAAGCTAAGATGGCATCAGTATTTTTCCTTCCTTTGTTGCCTAAGAGCTTTCTGCTTTTCTGGCAGTGGAGCTTCTGTGTGTATTTACTTAGCAGAAAAAATTTACCCTCTTCTCACCTATGGTATGTGTACTACCAATATAAGAAACAAATAAAAATTTAGGGGAGTAGAATGGTTACAGCAGTAACTTAGAGCTGCCTAAGGACAAATGAATTAAGGTCTAGTACTTCAGACCACTTCGTAACAAGACTTTTTATTTTCAGTGTGGAATTTGTAGTTCAGCAGAGTGTCTGTACTGCTTAGACACATCTTACATACAGTGGTAGATAAGGTGTAGATGGTACCTACATACAACTAAATGCAGTTGTAAAGGAGGAGTTTTTCAGAGCCTTCTCTTTCTTTTGTGCCCTGAGCAGCCTTGCTGCTGATATGGTTGAGCAACTGGGTACTGGCCATACTCTGAAGCCTCTGTAAGATCCTCAGGTCACTCCACCTCTCCACCCCTGATGAAAGCACCCTCACAGGCATGTACTCTAAGTACTACAAGGTTTACAAGTAGTACTACAAGTACTACTACATTTAGATCCCTCTAAGTACTTACAAGGGATCAATAAAAACCTTGAGTCCTATGGAAGTGCCTTTCATATTAGTTGTTGTATCTGCAGATTTTTCTGTGATCATCCAGTGCTTATTTTAATTGTAATTAAAAAGGTAAGGAGGTGGGAAGCAGGCGGAAGTACCCTCCTGGCTCTGCAGGGTTCCTGAAAGAATAACTCTGAGCGGTGTGACTTGCCAGTGTTGAACATTTTCTTAACTCCCAATTTTAGTTGTTATGACACGTTCAACACCTCTATTCAGTCTTCCAGGAAAAGCATGCAAAAAAAGGTATTGGGTAATCTATATATGTTAAAGCAAATAACATATAAATTGGATACTAGAGAGAATAGACCCTGGTTTGTTGGCAGGCTTTCACCTTTTTCCCCAAATGTAATGTCTGATTTGCTAACACAACTCTGAAAGAAAGGCTGTAATTTTAATTAAATAAAATAGGCATGAATGGCATAAAATAGAAGTGTAATACAAATATGTAAAGCAGAAACACTTGTCACTGTTTTTGTTCTTTAAATTCTTCCCAAAGATGTCATAACCCGTCAGACTGTAGCCATTTGTCTAATTTGAAAATCTTTCCTTTCAACAAAAAGTGAAATGTTTCCATGGAGATCAGCCAGAGATAGCCAAATGACGAACTTCTTGGCTGTACTTTCAGTTTGGTTTCTATGGTTTCCAGACAAGGAGGGGGTAACGTGAAGTCACTGAGCTTTCTTTTCTTTTCTTTGTCTTTCTTTCTTTCTCTTTCTTTCTTTCTTTCTTTCTTTCTTTCTTTCTTTCTTTCTTTCTTTCTTTCTTTCTTTCTTTCTTTCTTTCTTTCTTTCTTTCTTTCTTTCTTTCTTTCTTTCTTTCTTTCTTTCTTTCTTTCTTTCTTTCTTTCTTTCTTTCTTTCTTTCTTTCTTTCTTTCTTTCTTTCTTTCTTTCTTTCTTTCTTTCTTTCTTTCTTTCTTTCTTTCTTTCTTTCTTTCTTTCTTTCTTTCTTTCTTTCTTTCTTTCTTTCTTTCTTTCTTTCTTTCTTTCTTTCTTTCTTTCTTTCTTTCTTTCTTTCTTTCTTTCTTTCTTTCTTTCTTTCTTTCTTTCTTTCTTTCTTTCTTTCTTTCTTTCTTTCTTTCTTTCTTTCTTTCTTTCTTTCTTTCTTTCTTTCTTTCTTTCTTTCTTTCTTTCTTTCTTTCTTTCTTTCTTTCTTTCTTTCTTTCTTTCTTTCTTTCTTTCTTTCTTTCTTTCTTTCTTTCTTTCTTTCTTTCTTTCTTTCTTTCTTTCTTTCTTTCTTTCTTTCTTTCTTTCTTTCTTTCTTTCTTTCTTTCTTTCTTTCTTTCTTTCTTTCTTTCTTTCTTTCTTTCTTTCTTTCTTTCTTTCTTTCTTTCTTTCTTTCTTTCTTTCTTTCTTTCTTTCTTTCTTTCTTTCTTTCTTTCTTTCTTTCTTTCTTTCTTTCTTCCTTCCTTCCTTCCTTCCTTCCTTCCTTTCTTCCTTTCTTCCTTTCTTCCTTTCTCTCTTTCTCTCTTTCTCTCTTTCTCTCTTTCTTTCTCTCTGTCATTCTTTCTGTTGTTCTCTGTCGTTCTTTCTTTCTTTCTGTTGTTCTTTCTTTCTCTCTCCTTCTCTACTTCTCTCTTTCTCTCTCTCCCCCCACCTTATTTTTCTGCAGGTTAAAGGTTATTGTAAAACAAGTTGTGTGGGCCCACAACAAGCCCACAGCAAGCAAGGGTAATTGTTGTCATCTTGGTCCTTACATAGGTCAGTTGTGCAGTTTTACAATTGTCCTTATTCTAAGATAAAGAAATAAAGACAAAGTGATAAGGCTTTCTTAGCATTCTGAGCAAAGTTATAGGGGAAAAAAATTTATAATAACTACATTTACCTTGATTGTGTGCACAATGATAAAATGGTAACAGGGTTGACACTGCACACTTCTTTCTAAAGGATACAAAAACTAGCAATGAAATACTGCGCCTTGGAAATATCTGAAGGCCTTCAGAATAAGAAATGCTGCAGGTCTCAGTAGCGACACTAAACTGAATGGAAAAAAATAAGTATTAGAGTAGTAAGCAGGGTAGCTAATAGATTTCTATATAGTGTCAAGAGAACTCCATAAAGCAAAAGAAAATTGTCACCTTGACATCTAAATTCTCATTTTTCCTCTCATTCTGCATGCTAAAGTTTTTTCCTTCAGAAAGTGTCACATGGTTGTTTGGAACTGGTAAATACATCCTTTCTACGCTACTTCAGAGAATGTTACAAAGCACATATTCCTTCTTCATAGATCGAAAGTGTGTTTACCTCTCCATCCTGCTTCACTGTTTCTTCCTTTCCCAAGAAGAGTAATACAAACTTATTTCCACTTTTTCTCAGTTTTTTATGAGGGCTAATTCAATTTTCTCCTATCACCTCTGCCATGTTTCTGAGAAGGCAGCTTCTGTCTGTTGCCAACAATTGCATCCTTCTTTTTCTGGCTTTCTTGCAGAAGCAAATTTATGGTATTCTAGAAAGAGTCGTAAGTAAGAATGAAGAAAACAAGATGTGATGCTGTTGCTGTTTGGAACTCTCTGAAGTGAGGACTGAGTGAAGCTTGGTGACTTATGAAGGTTCTTGTATCTGCCCAGTATATACCACTCTGCAAATTTAACTGTTCATGCCATCTCCAAGCAAGAAACTGATGAAAATTGGAGTTTGTCACACAACCTGTTGTGGTGCCTAAACCCATTACTTTCAAAACAAACAAACAAACAAACAAGAATAAAAAGTAGTTTTTAAAAAAAGAGAGACCTAGTTTTGCAATTCAAGCTACCCCCTTTCCATTAAAATGACTGGTTAAAAAATTGAAAAAGCTGGCAGTGGTCCAACAACTTTGCGGTTCTAAATTTAAAAAAAAAATTTAAAGGTAAAAAACCCCTAGATAACAAGCATAGGCCACAATACATATAGAAAACAAGGTCACAGAATATTATTCAGACATAAAATCTATTCTTTCTAAAAGACTTGAAAAGTATTTGAAATCTCTGCAGAAAACAGATGGTTCGTGCTAGCAGAATAAGAGAAAGAGACCAGAAGGCATCACCAGCCTTACCCACAGTAACTTAGTGAGGGGGCTACAATACCTTAAACTTGTGTGGGGCAGTGGAAGGTGGCAGGTGCTGCTGTTTATCAACTGGTTGATTCCTGGGCACAGTGTTCACTGTTCTGCTTGTGAAATGAGATGAAGAAATGGGAATAAGCCCTATAAAAATTGCACAGGGAAGGGTCATCCCTTCCACTTATTGCAATCTCCCCCTCAATTGTCTTGTGTATGACTACAAGACTGCAAACAGCAGCAAGAAGATAAAACAAGCAGTGGGAATCTGGTACAATGGTTGTCTCAAATACCCTGAGGTGAGATGCAGTTTGCAGAAGCACTGCGAGGGAAATCATACTGAAATTCATCTGTGTGGTATGAGATCTGATTAATAAAAACAGCTAAAATATTCATCCTTTGCTTCAAGATCACTGTACGAAAGGAGTTTTTTAGGTAATGAAATTTGTTACCATGATTAAGTAATAACAAAATTAGTTCACTGATATGCATTTGTAAAGCATAACAAAACAGAGTTTTCACCATGTAACAATTTCTTACTGTGTACAATACAGAGTAGAACTTACTACTGGCTTGCAGAACACCATCTTAGCTCTTGTAGAAAAGATTCTCCACAATGGAAAATATTTTCCTGGAGGGTATAAGCTGCATGTTGTTAGGTTGTTAGTGGATTAGCTTTAAGTGAAGACTCTGCATTGTGTTAATCATTGCCATTACTCTTCTTTCCTCTATTATATAACCTGTTGAGAACAACAGATAATTTTCATGGTTTTTGCTCATCAAACCAGTATTAGTTGAGACATGGTCCATGTGCCAGACACACTTCATAGCAAAATCCTCCCTTCTGCAGTGTGATTCTGTTGCTGTTGCCTGTGTGCATCTAAGAACTGTCTCCTGTCTTTGTGTTGGGGAAGGGCTCACAAAGCCAAAATACTGTGGTGTCAATCAGAAGCTGCTCTGATTTCACAGAATTACAGAATGACTAAGGTTGGAAATTACCTTTAAGATCACCTAGTCCAACTGTAAACCTAACACTGGGAAGTCCACCACTAAACTATGTCCCCGAGTGTCACATCTCTATGTCTTTTAAATACCTCTAGGGATGGTGACTCAACCTCTTCCCTGGCCAGCCTGTTCCAATGCTTGACAGCACTTCTCTGTAGGATTTGTCCCTAATAATCACTCTAAACCTCCCCTGGAACAACTTGAGGTTGCTTACTCTTTTCCTGTCACTTTTTACTTGGGAGAAGAGACCAAGTCCCACCTGGCTACAATCTCCTATTAAGAACTTGTAGAGAGTGATAACATCCCTGAGCCTCCTTTTCTCCAGGCTAAACATCCCCAGCTCCCACAGCCACTCCTCATCAGACTTGTGCTCCAGACCCTTCACCAGCTCCATTGCCCTTCCCTGGACATTCTCCAGCCCCTCAATGTCCTTCTTGCAGTGAGGGGTCTGAACTGGATGCAGGATTTGAAGTGTGGCCTTACCAGTGCCAAGCACAGGGGGACAATCACTGGTCTGGTCCTGCTGGCCACAAAATTTCTGATACAGGCCAGATTGCCATTGGCCTTCTTGTCCTAATGGGCACAGAACTGGCTCATGTTTTGTCACTGTCAACCAGCACCCTCAGGTCCTTTCTGCTGGAACCTGTCCAGGTCTCTGCAGCAGTTTCTCTGCCATGACCAGTCATATACCCCCTGTGTGAAAAGCAATGCTTGTTTTTAACATGTGCCAGATGTGCATCTTGCAACATCCATGACCTGCAAGCAAGAATAGAGGAGATAGCTGTTCTGCCTGCTCCCCCACGCCACAGTCCCATGACTGATGCTGCCACACAGCAAGGATGTGACTGCACTTTGACTGGGTACTGGATGTGCAAATAATCGTGACAGGAGAGGGGGATGCAGCTTCCAGTGCAGCAGAAATAGATCTATGGCCACCCTCTGGCTGCAAGTGTAGGTGTCACTTCCCTCCTCTGCACATTTTTGATAAGTTGAAATAGAATTGCATACCATAAATTATCTTCAACAATCCATATCTCCTCAGTCATACCTTTCTGCAGTGATCTCTGTTGCTTAGGAAAGGAGAATAAATTAACAGGCATGAGGGCTTTTACCTCTGATTGCAGCCCTGGGCTATCTCCGTTATCAGAACTTCACAGGAAAACTGTTGGTTTTCACCCTTCTGAGGAAATCTTTTCCACTTAAGCTCATGACTCTCCTTTGCCTCTTTTCATCTTGGCAGAAAGTTCTACCCAACCTGAAGCTTAGCTAAACACGCTTGGAGATGGCTGAAAGAATACTTGAGTGTTATTCTGCCAGGGTAAAAACAAAGAAAGACCTCTGTGGTAAGTCTGATTATTTGGCTTTTGCATAAAAGACTGGGGAAAAAAAAGCTTCAAGAAAACAAGCCTGATGTCGTCTAGCTAAAATTTAAAGACAAGGTGATGTTAACCACATGATTTTGAAATCCCCAAAGGAATTCTGAGAGAGATTGTGACCAGTGAAGTCAAAAGAGCCCATAAAGCAGGTGGATGATAAAGGCTTCAATCCATAGTGAACTAGGTTTGTCTTAGAGGTAAAGAACAAGATAAAAAAAAAAAAAAAAAGGAGAAAATAGTTCTTAAACCTGCTGGGAGAGCTGGGTGGTGTGCTGAGGCACTTCCAGCTTGTCCAGTACATATATTCCCCAACCTTGACCACAAAATTAAAATGTTAAGTCCATCTACAAGTTTAGCCATCTGTTTCCAGCTCAACTTATCATAACACCTAACAAGCATACTATGACACTTGGTAAGAAGCCAGAATTTCATGTGGGCACCCATAGCACTTTCTGCTGTAGACATGCAGGAGACTGAGAGAACTCTGTTGGATGTGAATGGGACTATCCCTGCTGCTGGCATTAGGACTGATTTCAGGCATCCAGAAGCGACGCTGCAGACTTTGCATTTTGATTCAGTCAATATCTGTGCAAGAAACTGCTAATTGCTCCAGAACTTGGGAGGTCTTAAGCAGAAATAATAGGTCAGCTACTGAAAAGAATAGCAAAATATTTTTCTTTCTTTGCAAAATTACTTCTTAAAAGTATATAGCATGGTGCAGGAAATTAAAGGTCGTGAACTGAGTGTTGTGAGTCCTTTTAATACTGAAATTCAACAATGAAATTTAAGATTCTTAGTCTGAATGCTTTGAAGAAGGTATATTTTCTTCTTTTACTGGATATTATCTGTTCAGGATATTATATTGAAAGATCCTTTGTGTGAAAAAAATTACTAATGATCTGCTTTAATAGTTTTGTAGCATAAACATTTACATTTATGAGCAGATATATCAAATATCATAGTAAAAACTGTCTCCCTAGCAGTCCCATCACAGTGTCTCCATTTGTATGGCAGCAGCAAGGCGCAGTCGTATTCATTGCCATTTCACACATCCTTTAGAGGTCACCAGATCACTTGGCCAGTTTTGATAACCTGTCCAACTCAGTGAATTTACAACAGGTGGGACTGCAAAGAGATGCTTTAATGTGAAGGTTTTCACTCAAAGAGCATGAGAATTGAAGAAAATGAAAAACAGACAGGAAAAAGGGATGTTAATGAGTGCTACATGGTGGGGGGGTGTCCTGTGTCGGGTGTGAGGAAAAGTTATTTGTGATTAAAGAGACATTCTGTGAACAGAGAAAGTATTATTTTGAATGGAAGAAGTGGCAAAATAGGAAGTTAAAAATTTGGTCCAGACAAAAAAAGAGTCACATTGAGTGCAAGGAGGGAGGATGCAGTAGTTTTGAAACTCTCCTGGACTCATCTTTGCTAGGGAAAAGTTATTTTTAATACACATTCAAATTTTCATGTAATACAAGTTGCATCTTTCTTCTGAACACTCAAAGTGGTCAAATTGTGTAGTGGGCTGTACCAAAGTCTCACCCCTTGTGAGTTAAAACTTGTGGTTTCATTTGGTGCAAAGGGCATCCTGACCTGGTTTGACTATTGCTTTCTCTCCTTGTTATACACCTTTTTTGGACTTCCACCTACACCAGTAAAGATCCAAGTAAACTCAAGTGGAAACTGTATTTTAGTTCCTGTTATTGACCGGTTCCAAATGTACTCCAAACATGTCAGGACCTTTTACTGAAGGGCCATCTCCATACTAAAACTTTGTTGCAAGTGGACACCGAGCCACTCCCTGATGAGCCGAGGCTGTTAACACCTGGTGTGAGAACTCTGTTGGGAAGCTTGTCCTGTGCTCCCGCCGGGAGCAACTTCCTTGCGCGGCGCTCGGGAGAGAAGGAGCTTCTTGCTGCCATCTATTGATAGCACGGCGGAAGGGTCAGGAGCCGCCGCGCCCCGGCCGGCCTGCCCCGCGCCGCTCTTCAGCCTCCGCTGGCAGCGGTAACGAGGCGGTGTGCTTCTCAGTGGCTGAATAAGCACGAAATGGTTCGGATATGATGCAGGGTGAGCGAGGCTTCTGCATCTCAGCCCCGGGTCACGGAGCGTGAGTGTTCAGTGCCTCAGAAACGGGGCGAGAAGTGAGAGAGGCCTCTGGGGCTTCGCCAGAACGAATTTCACAGTGAATTACAATAAGAGTTAAAATAACTGACACGGAGATCATGATACTTGCACAACAATGATTTTTAGACAGTTTGGAAACATGAAAATCCCTTTTCAGGTCTGTACAAGAGGCAGAGGACCACGAAGTCTCACTCAGAGACAGCCAAGAGGAGAGCGCGCAGGAGCGGCGACACAGCCAGCCACGGATATTCCTGACAGGGACATCTTCCTGGTGACAGGGACATCTTCCTGATGGCACAGGGCCCCGGGGGCTAAAGGGGGCATGTGTAGGGTTGTGACGGGCTCTGTAACTTCCACTGACCGTGGATAGTGTGCAAGGTTTCTGAAAACTGCAAGGGAAACGTGGGACAAGAGGTCTTTAAGTACTGGATATTCACATCAGTAGGTGGGGAAACTGAGTCAGAAGACTCAGAACGCCTGACCTGTGGAAGTGTGTGTTTTGCCTTTTGTGCAAACACTTTTGTTGATTATTGGTGTTTAATTCCCTGAATTGATCTCAGTTTTGTTTCCATATGGCTTTTGTTTCATACAATGACTTTTCATACACAGGAAGAGTCTGCCTGCAGGAGGTTTCTGTAATTTTTCCATACAGTTCAGGGAATGGCTACAAGCTGTTTCTCCTATGAGTAGAAGGAATCAAGAGATATTTTAACCTCACTATCTTTGCTCACAAACGCCCACTAAGAATCAAGTGCCACCAAACTAAATTCAAAGATGTTATACAAACATTATATGTGAGCTGCTTGCTGTTAATTTAATATTCATATGCAAATGCTAAAATTAGAGAGATAATATGGAATAGATAAAAGGAAAAACTCTAACTTTAGAAATTAACCAAAAACCAACACACTGAGGTGTACTTGAGTCAAGTGTGGTTTTCTGTCTTACAGACGTTTTTAAGATTTTTTCCTGTTGTTAATGTAATTAAAGATAATTAAAAGATCCTCAGCAACTTCAGTCTACATCTGGAAAGGTAGCATATTAACGCCATTTTCCTTTTTTTCACAGGTCATTGGAGTGAAGCAATACTGGATATTGCACAGATTATCTTTGTGTTGTGTATGCTATCAAAATAGAATGTGTGTAGGAAAAAATATCTCTCTCAGAAATAACCCAGGCTTTATTTCTAGTAAAATAGAATTAATAGAGAAGAGTAAGAGTGTTAGTGGCTGCTTATGAGGATCATAAGCTTCCTCAAAGGCTGTGATCTTCCCCTCAGGACACTCATAACTGCTTCATTGAACCAAACCAGCTGCTGAAGAGAGCACTAGGCCAAAACACAGTAGATGATACTCAGCATGTGTAGTCTGGTCTGTGTGTCTGCCTGATCTCACAGAGCCCCAGCACCAGGAACGCTGGCCACCAGAACCAACACAGCCTCTGAGTCAGCATTGCTCTCTCATGCAAATGTGTGAGTGCTCTTTGGTAAAGGTGGGAGGGAGCAGTTAGCATCGGCTCAGAGATGGCCAGGATTTGTGGCTGCTTCGCTAAATGCCTCAGATCCTTGTTTGCTGGCTGTCCTCACCCTTGCACACTTCCAACTCATACTGCTGGGGATCTGGCCCACTCTCCTTTTCCAAACACGCTGTGTAGGTGTGACGTGTCCTCTTTGCTGGGAAACACCTAGGCTGCCTCTGACCAGGTGAAATAAGCAAGGTGCTGCTGAGGTATCTCCTTTCTTGCTGGCATTCCAAGCCTAGCAGGAATAAATTACTCTTGATGATCTGCCTGTCATTGTCCACTCCCAGAGTCACCTTTACCACCTGCCTCCCCAGTTTCATAGCTCCTCGTTCATGTGAGTCAACCCACAAAGCATTTTACTTGGGTCCATTTGATTCAAATCAGGGAGAATAAGTATCTGCTGTACAGTAATTAGGAGAAATAAAATTTTTAAGACTGCTTTTTCATCAGTCTTTTCACTTAAACCCTGATAAGCTCCTTCCTAAAGGTGAAGTGTTTCTGGAAAGCAGGGGGAAAGAATGAAAGAAATAAAAAAGAGCATGTATTTTTCAAAAAATGTGCTCTAGGGGATGTCAGTGACAACCTGAAGGGTTGGAAAGCATTTTGAGGAAAACAACAGAATGGGAAGGTTGTGCAGAGAGAACTGAGACCCATGGAGAGGTGTTGCAAAATAAATATCATAGGGAGAATGTCAAGCTGTTTTTTTCATGACGCATTTTTCCACTGAGAATCTATACAGGAGCTTACAGAACAATGTCAAGATGATGATGTTTAATGCTGGAATTATATGTTCTTGCTAATATCTGTATTCCCTTTGATGTTGATGAGATTACTGAAAGAATGCTACATTCAGTTCTGAAATCTATAATTTACAAACAAAAAAGTACTGAAGAAAATTCAGAAAAGAAAAATAAGAGTGAGGGAACAACTAGAAAATAGGCCTTTAATTAGTTCCTAAAGACTCTCGGTGTGTTTAAATTATCAAGGAGAAATTTAAGTGCTGAAAAATCTATTTATAACAGTGAGAACAAACTTTGATAAGAGATGTTCAGTATCTGACTTGTGAAAGAAGAAATATTTAAACTTGAAATAAATGAAGCTTCTTCTTAAAAAGTAACCATCCATTGCAATGGCTTGTCAGAGTGGAGCAGTTTCCTCAGGTCTAGAAAGTTTCTGTTGGTGTTTGGACACTTATTTAGTTAATTATTGTGTTTGTGTTATGTGTTTGTTTAGTTTGGCTTTTGTTTTTGTTTTTACTATTAACATTACCTATCAGCATTTTACTTTCAGTCCTAAATGTTGAGCAAATCTTATCAAAATAAAGTACTATTTCAAGATATCAGAAGGTGGTACTGCCCTACTGCCATGTGTTCTCTGCTGAATTTGCAGAAACATCTGATAGCTTTTGGTGGCCTTTGTTTAATTTTCGTTAGACTAGGCACCATACTGCCTGACCATACAGGCATCATCGATCCACAACACTGGAACCTCTGAGAGCTACAGGACTAGAAATTTTATCTATGAACTAATTGGAGGTGCCTTAGATGAGAGAAGTAGTATTTGACATTCTGTGTATGTGTTCATGTTTTTCATTGATCATTACACGTAGCTCACACTTACACACTGGTTATTTCACCTGCCATAAATCCCTGAGATGTGAAGGGCTTGGTCAGTGTTGTGTAACAGGCTATTCCAGATAAGAACTACTTTTTGCCAGGTGAATTTTATCTGAAGTGAGTGCAGAGAGCAAAGGACAGGTCATAAAAATGTATATTCAGAGTATTCAGTATATGCAGTGGAGATGTAACTGCTTTCATCTCAGGGGTAGGAAAACTCTTGGGACGTCTTTTGAATGTTAATTTTTATACCTTCTTTCTTAGGGATCTATTTTACCTATTTATCAGGGTGTAGAGGTATCTTTATTTTCCTCTCTGTAGTTGCCACAACATGGAGAAGGAGCAGGCAGATGTAATTCAAATTTGTTTGGAACAGAATTGGACAAATTCTTGAAGCCTAACCAGAAATACTCCATTTTGATTATTTAGCATTTTTAATTATTCTTTGACTTTTTCAATTACATGATTTTAAAGAAAAATATTTCCTTGTGTGAATTTATCCCAAACTTACAGATGGCCTTCACTCACTGTACATAATCTCAGTTTTATTTCTGTTTTATTTTTTAAAAAAATTTATTTGTCAAACTATCTATTTTTTAAAACATAGATAATTCTTAAGCAGTCTTTAACTACAATTAAGAATAAGCTTTTAAAAAGTTCTGAATTATGACACCATCATATACAGCATTTTACCAGTTATAGTCAAAGTTTCATGCAATTGTATGAAAGTTTGAAGGCTTGCTTTTTAGAGTAAACATATCTGCAGGTAAAGCTGTAAAATAAGTGAGGACATTTGGTGTTACAGCAACAAGAAAATTTTTCCTATTTTGGTAACACAGAAGTTATGCCGTTTTTATTTGTATCGCGAGTATATTTTTGCAGTTAATACTTGAATTTTTTTGCCTCTTTTTCAGACAAAAAGATGGATCTGGTGAACCTCTGTGAGCTTTCAGCTCATAATATCCTATGACTGGCTTATAGTATCTTACCATTGGCACCACTTCTGTTTTTGTGGTTGCTGTCTGCTCAGTATACTTCTTTTATATGGTATGCTTCTTTTATATGGTATGCTTCTTTTATACAGGCAGATCCCATTCTGAAGTGTAAGCATGAGTCAATCTTTTTGACAAGTTATCTCTGTAAGTTGCTGCTACCTCTACAGGAGTGATGTGCCGTGCATATCCAGACGACACTCCTGTTGTATTGTTTGTGTTTTGAACAATTAGGTTTTACATTTATAGCCATTTCTGGAATGGTTAAAAGGAAACATCTACCTAATTTTGCATACTCAATGGGATTCATAGTGCCACATTGCATACATTCTTGTGTTTATTTAAAAACCTTGTTTCAAAAAGCACAGGATGTGAAGCAATACAAGATCTACAAAACCTCCTTCTAGAATCCCTTGCATTCATTTAGATTGAGTGCATTTGGGTTCAGAACTAAGAGGGTGGCTTCCCTTTGGCTTCTGTTAGTAAAAAATAGATTGTATATTGATTTCCTTAAATCGTTTAAGTATTTTGTGTCTCCAAGAAAGCAATCAAAATATAAACACATGAGAAATTGCTCTTTGAGTGTTAAGGGCATGAAATTCACTGCAATGTTTCTCACAACTGAGTGTTAGGGCAAAATCAGGATCAAAACAATGGAAGTTATATGAATAAAAGAATCAGTTTTGGTATCAATATTGAAGTATGTTCATTGATTGTGTGCTTCCAGAAAATAAAACAATTTTTGTTTACTACTGACTCCTTGATTGCTGTTTATCACCTACACAGAATATGAAACGGGATAAATATTGTCACCTATAAGAAACTAAAAGCAAAAATTCACCTCAGGAGAATACAATGCCCTTATTTAAGCAGGAAAGTCTGATTTATGTATCTTTTTCCTCATAGTTTTTTCTTATTTTGTGTGAATCTGTGTATGTGTGCATGACTCCTGCAGTAAATCAAAAAGCCTAAGATTAAGAGGGTGGTATGTCTAGAGAGGCTATCTGAATTATTTTCAGATTATTATGCATCTGTTCAAAGTTCACAGACAATGGAGAAGTTATTCACGTGCAGGTTGTAAAATTATGTTTGTCATCATAAAAAGGGGTGTACTTTTGGTTTTCTGGTTTCACTGCGTGTGAATACCTTAAAATTGATGTAAAGGCTCTGAAATGTTTACTGAATTCTTGTTATGTCACTTTGACATAATTTAACAAAACTTCTAAATGTGACTTATGAATCGAGTGACTTACCCACTGGATTTGATTGTTCATGGTAACACTTCCTTTCATTGCTGCAGTTGGAAAACCTAAGTAAGGTAACAGAAGAGATTGAATATGGCAATTTTAAACAGCCAAATAATCTACTACTGACGTTAATGTGAAGGTTTTTTCTTCCACTGCAGCTATTTATGCTAACAGAGTTCCCTTGGTAGAGTATTACCCTTTTATACACAAGAGTCAGATCTGTCACAGAGATTTCAAAGTGAGTATGTCTTCCAGACAGGAGCCATTAAGTGTGCAAGAAGCCTGAGAGCAAATTAAGACAAATGTTCTTTATATCCATTCCGATTATAAGGATTAACTGTATGTATCCTTTCCTTTATCTCCTACAGTCATATTGCTTTGATGAGTGTTATATGGATTAGCAAAACAGCAGAGTGTCGGAGGGACTGTGCTTTGTTGGTAAGCTTTGAGTGAAACACGTACTGTGGCTGTTGGTATCCTGCCTCTCTTTTGTGTTCAAGTTAAATGAAGCACCCAAGAGAGCTTAGAATTCTCTGACTGCCTGATGCTGGAAGAGGCCAATTCTGCTTCATGCCAGGTGATACCAGCACTTTTGGGTGGTGTGTGTGGGTGGGTTTTTTGGTGTGCCTCCAGGAAAAATGGGGAAAACCCAAGTTATGGTACTACAGTAAGCTTCCTTATAGAGACTAATCCAAAGTAGTCTGAAAACCTGTGAGCACATCTGTGATGAAACACACCACTCTGAGACACTTCCAAACTCTTGGAAAGAGTTGCAGAATGGGAAGCTACACTAGGTAATAAACCATTGTACTTAAAGGAGAGGTAATTATTTATATTGCATAAATGCAATAGAATATATTGTAAGTTTTAATCATAGACACGCCTGATGCAATCGTGTAAAGGAATAATCAATCAAAGGAATAATCAATCGGTTACTTTGGCTAAAAATCATGACAATGTTCTTTGATTTATCTGAGGAATACGAGACCTTAATTTAGAGACACAGCTATCATTAAATGTTGATTATAAATAATAATACAGGTGCAAGTGGTTCAAGAGCCAGGCCTGTTCTGAAGCAGAGTAATAGCTCCATCATATAGGGTGTGGTAGGTGGGTTGCCAATTGCAGCAAAGGGAATTGTGAGACATTAATCTATGAAAAGTAAACATCTCAAATCTACATGTTCTGACAGCATATACTTGGACCTTTAAAGGCACTCAGTAGGTGTATTTTTTTTTTACTCCAAACTACATTTCTTCACCCAGCAACCCATGAGGATGTTGAAACAGTACAGTTGGGTGATATTAAAAAACCCCACCAAACAAAACCCCACCTTCCTCCCTCCCAAACACAGTATTCAATAATACCTGTGACCTGACCATGAAGAAAGCAAAAATACAGTGGCTGAGAATATTATACCAATCTCCACCAGAAGAAGAGCCACCAAACCATAAAGCATTTCCTGATCCACTCCTATCTCCATCAAAACACAGGGGTTGTAAGCTGAAGTTAGAAATCTCCAGTTTCAAAGCAGCAAGCACCTTCATATGAGGATAATTCCGTTTTTCAGAAGAGGGGCACTGGAGATATGACACTGCACCAATTTCTGATACATTAAAACAGAGCCAAAATATTTCCTACAATGGTTTTATATGTTCTATTTTTCTCTCTTCTTTTTTTTAAAGGATGCACAACTAAAATGTTTATGTCACTTAGAAAGTTTTTAATATTTGCAGCTACATAAAAAAGAGAGCTGGACATGAGCTGGCAATTGTTCACTTGCAGCCTAATCAACCACAACCTGGGCCACATCCAAAGCAGCATGGTGAGCAGGTCAAGAAAGTGATTCTGCCCCTCTGCTCTGCTCCGCTGAGACCCCACCTGCAGTGCTGCATCCAGCTCTGGGGTCCCCAGCACAGGAAGGACATCGACCTGTTGGAGTAAGCCCAGAGGAGGCCACCAAGATGATGAGAGAGATAGAGCAGCTCTACTACGAGGAAATGTTGAGAGAATTGGGATAGTTCAGCCTGGAGAAGGGAAGGCTTTGGAGTTGCCTAATTGCAGCCTTCCAGTCACTGAAAGGAGCCTACAAGAAAGATGGAGCGGATTTTTAAAAGGGCATGTAGTGACAGGACAAGAGGGAATGGCTTTTAACTGAAATAGTCTAGGTTTAGATTAGATATGAGAAAGAAATCTTTTTACCCAGAGAGTAGCAAGACACTGCCACAGGTTTCCCAGAGAAGTTGTGGATGCCCCATCCCTGGAGGTGTCCAAACATCTGGGATGCTGCCTTCCCTAGGTTTGGCTGGCAGGGGCTTTCTTTTGGAATGGAAGGTAGTAGCGGGGCTTCTGTAAATGATTTTGGATGTTTCATTATATCCTTGCCTTGGGCATTGTTCTCTTGTTTCTTGTCTGTAAAAAATCAGTTTATTTATTCATCTAAGAAGCGCAAAACTTCTGTATAAATTAAGTGATGGGTCTCTGTCTAGGTGTGTCTGCAGGAAATTACAATGATGCATGACAGTGGTTACCCAAGTTTTAAACCCTCATACAACACCGTGAAGCATTAGATTTACTTGTAGCCTACATGCAACTCATAAAGGAATGAAGAATGTGTGCATTTTGTTGTTTAGTAAGCTGTAGATCAGCAGTGATAGGAAGGCCAGACAGATGAATGGAGGTGATGTAGTGCCTTTCTCTTTGTTTAAGCTCTGTAAACATGGCATGAAATTGGAGCTTTCTTTCTGTCCTTTGTTTAGTCACTTACATTTTTATTAGCTGGCTGCTTTCTACCCCCATTTCATTCTTCTTTATTACCCTCCTCACCATTGCAAGAGATTGCTTCATAGATAACTAGACCAAAATTGCTGTTGGTAAGAAGGGACTTTCTTTCAAATACTGTCAAATACTCCTGTTAGTATTCTTTGAGAGCAAAGAAAAGTGACTTCTGTAAACAAATTTCTTTCTTTTTGTTACATACTGTATAAAAAAAACAGTATTGAGTCATCTTTGAACCTAAGGGCTTAGTCTTTAACTTAGCTGTAGTGTGTCTGAGGGAAGACATTTGGAAATATTTATCACCTGAGAGACAAGAAAACATAAGAAAAGTGGTGATCTAGTCAAGAGTAGAAAACATGAATCATAGAGATTTGGTTTTTCTTTTCCTCGATCTTGGTTTTTCTTTTCCTCAATGAAATAAGAGCAACCAGACAATTTTATTGTCAGTCTTTGGATAAACTGCTTCTGAGTGACAGTACTCTAGGTAGTTCTGTAAAAACTACTATGGCTTGAAAAATGTATGGAAATACTCCATGAGTGTTTGTGCATCTCATTTGACACAGAATAGAAAGCTATCCCAGAATGACTTCATATTAATTACTGCTATTGTTCCAGTTAAGAAAGGTGCATACAAAAAATGGGCTTGTCATTATAACAAAATATTGTCCATTCTCATTACTTTCATTACTCAATGAAGTATGTTAAATTTGTGATTTTTTTTTTCTGTTGAAGGTGGTATTTGACACATTAAATTATGCAACTGATCTTTGGGAGGTGTGATTAAGTGTTTTGTAAAAATAAGTCTGCCAGTTGTATACAAGCTACTTTACCTTTCATGCCTGTTCAGATATATTTTAATTTAGGTACAGCTAAAGATAAAAACTTGATGACATAAATGTCAACTGATTGATGCATGTATTTATATTCCTGGATCACTGATCAAGGGCAGTAAATTACTAAACCCAGAAGTCCTGCCTAATTTGAGCCTGAAAATCTAAAACATGTTGTGACAGCAATTTCTACCCTCTGTTCTGCCTCAGTGTGCGGCTGGAGCTGACAGGTGTACAGACACTGTGCAAGGGGCTGGAGACCCTTCAGAAAGATGTATACTTTAACCAGGAGAGAATGAAATAAATTTTTCAGTCATTTTGGAAGAAACCTAAGAAAGGAGGGAAGCTAGGACTTTTTTGTGAAACATACAGCATACTTGTTTCTTCAGTGGCTTGGGTAATAAATAATATTTTGCTTTAACTATTTACTGACATTTTTTTTTTAAATACATAATACATTTAAAATATATATATAAGATATACATTAAGTATATGCTTATGTATTTATTTTTAAATACTATCTATAATCTTCTTTCATGATGATTTCTCTCATATACAACATGTATGGTGTTCTAAAATAAGAAAATTTGACAATTTAACCAATTTTATTTCATCTTCCCATCTAATAAACAGCAGAAGTATGAATGTTTATATCCTTTCTATAATTCCCACTTCTAGTGCAACTTTAAATATTGTGAAATACCAATATTACTGGTGGCAATTTAACTAGTAGTACAGCCTGTGAGGTTGATGGGAAGGATACCATCGTGGTATCATAATACAAGGTCAGAATGATCAATTCAGAAGCCTGTATGATTGAATTATTGATACAGTGAGATTAGTGGTATGAATTTGGTTTTGGTGCTCCTAGGTGGGTGGAGCCTATTCTTCAGAGCGATTGTCTTGATGAGGAGACCTCATGTTAGGCAAAATGGTTACTCCTGTGAAACTCTGCTGTACTAGGGGGAAAATTGAAACTTTGCTGTACTGAGTTCCATCAGAAGTCTGCCTGGCTCTTTTCACCAGCACACTTAATTTTAAATAAAATGTCTGTTATAAATGTTTATTCGTCTTCTCTCTTTTTAAACACCAAAAAAAAAGGGATCCAGAGAAAAATATGCTAAACTAACATCAAGAGTCTGATTAAATTTGGAAGATGCAGAGGTAGGACTGAACCAAACAATTCTTATTTTTGTGCTGAGTTATTTCACACTGTTTAGTTTGCAAGGTTCCTTTCCTGATAAGAGTGTAACAGCTGCCGAAGCATAACTTTAATGAGGTAAGGACTGGTTTAGCTTTGACTGTAAATGGTTCCTATGTTATGCTCCCCTGCATTAGCTGTATCCTTGAGAAGCATCCTTTCATGTAAAAGAGGTTTAGAGAACAGAATGAGAAACTATAAAATGAACATGCTAACAGGAATTTAAATTTTAACCTCCACTGTTGTGCTGGTATTATGGTTGATGGAAAGTTACACTGGAGCATGCTCACTGCAGAAGTAGTTTTTGACTAAACAGGACTTTTGTATGAAAATAGGTGCTTTCCCCAGGAGGAGAGGCTGACCTACAAATGACAGCTAAAGAACGAAGCACACAGATTTTCCTGGAAAAGCTACAGCAGTGTTTCCAAACTTTGACCAAAATATTTAGATTATTATATTCTCTTCATCCTTGTGTAAAAGCCAACATTTTGGTTATGGCTACAGGTAAAAACTGAATTCATAGATTCACTGGAAGACTTGAGAATGAAATATAAGAATGCATATACATTATAATAGATAATAAGAATGCATATACATTAGAAACTAGGTAGCAATCAACCGAGTCAGAAGGGACTGCTGCACACAATATTTTGTGCATTGCTCGGAGAGGCAGTTGGAGGGCAGATCAGATTTGGTAGTGAAAGCCTGGAAATGCTCTGAGTGATGAAGCTATCCATTATGAGGATAAAGTCCTGGGTATGTTGTATGAGTACTGAGTTACTAAATGGCTCCAGACTATGAAACTTGCTTCTGCAGGACCTTGCTTCAGTACAAATGTATAGAGAAGTCAGCTAAACCTTTCCAGGTATCTCAGGGCTTGTTCAACTTGTTAGATGAGCAAGAAAATTTAGCACTTCCCTGAAGCTGAATGGGCTCTGACCCAGAAAATTATCTTGGATCCAAAAGCCATTTGAATATTGAAATTGGGCTATGCTTAAATTCATAGTCTTTTTGCCTTATGTGCTTTCCCACCAGAGATTTTTCTGGGAATTTTTTTAATTTTTCTTGAAGTCAGCCCTGTCAATGGTGCATACTTTTGTAGGAAAGGCAGCAAAAATCTTCGTGTGTCTTTACAAATAGCAGGAATTTGTCCCTTGAGAAGAATTGTAGTAATGACTTTAAACGGGAAGCTGAAATTGTGCTAAATATTACTCAGGAATCATGGAATGGCACTGTTGATGCTGCAAAGATAAGTGAAATTGGCTATTTTCTGTAGTGGCCCACTTTTGCAATTTAAACTTAATAGGCAATATTTAATCCTTACTGAAGATAAGAAAATACTTCAATTTGTTTGCAGAAAAAAAAAATTATCAGGTGATATTTGTTCATTGTATACAACTAAAAAGTGACAAATTACAGCTGGAGCATCCCTCTAGTTGACAGTATGTGGTATTTACGTTCCTCTGAAAGGAGATTAATCTAGATGATTTCCTGGGGTCTCTTTTAAAACTTCATATTCACAGTTCCTAGATGCTGACAGCAAGGGAATATTCAATCAGTTCAACATGAAGTTAAAGTAAACTTCAATATGAAGTTTACTTCAATATGAATATACAATTCAATATGAATATACAGTTTTTTGCAATGCATAATTAAAGTCTATCATGTATTGCCCCAAATATCATCGCAGACAGATGGCAAACAAAGCCCAAACAAAGCCCAAAAAGTCTTAAAATTTTATATATCTCTTCACAATATTTACAGTTGCACTAGGAGTGGGAATTATAGAAGGGATATAAACATTCATACTTCTGCTGTTTATTAGATGGGAAGATGAAATAAAATTGGTTAAACTGTCAAATTTTCTTATTTTATAAAACTATACATGTTGTATATGAGACAAATTGTCAAGGTCTGTGTGCTAAATTCTGTGCTCTTTAATTGAGTAATGGCTTTTTCCTGGCAAAGGCCTATGGAATTCAGCGCAGTTATGTCTTTTCTATGTGAGTCTTTTTCATGCAGTGCTGCGTGCTGCAAATTAGGAGGCATTAGTGCGACAATGCAAGTTTTAAAAAATTTACTGTTTTCATGGGAAATTATATCTCTTTCCCATCATTAACCAGCAAACAGTGCCTCCCATTCAGTATTCTACTCACCACTGAACAGTTCGACACGTCTTTAAACAGCCGCTTTAGCGCTTTAGGTTTAAAGATCCTGTGTTGCTGACAGAGCAATTGAACATCTGGGTGACTGGCTGAACTTTAAGCACTAGTGTAGTTAGAGCACAGCTTTAGTGAAGTAAATAATAAAAAAAAATACTAATTGTTAAGGTTAGTCTTGCTTGTGATAGAATGAAGATCATGTTTCCACAAGTTTGGGAAGACAGAGATTTGTATTGCTGTGATACTAAAGCAGAACTAGCATTCACAGAAGATCTAAAAATTTTTTTCTGTGATGAATGCTTTGAAAAATCTGTTCAGAATGTTGCTAATTTACACTACTGGAATGAACAAATTTAGAGGTGATTTTGTATGTACACTATTCATAGCACATCTGAGTGCTGCATATGCTGAGCACCAAATTCCACCAAAGACATCAGTGCATTGCTCCTCGATGAGACTCTTTGCATTAAGGAAAACACACACTGCTGAGAGAAGGATTATTGTTGTTGAGAGAAAATGTGCAGACATACTGGATGGGTAAAGAACAGATTTGCAATCCAGGGCTTATAGGAAATAAAAAAGGGAGTCAGCTGTTTCTTAATATACTATATTGCAACAGAATATACAATCTGAATTAAACTTAAATAACGTTATGTTTTTTGAATTGTGTAATAATTTAGATGACTTTAATGTGTTGCCATCATGTAAGATAACTTAATTGGCATAATCTTTTTAAATCCTTCAGAGCTATTCCATCAATTTAGTGACTATTCCATGGATCAGTCAGGGAATATGTGAAAATACACCTAGGTTTTGGAGGCGAAAACTTCCACTGTAATTTCAGAAATTCTCTTCAGATCTTGGAAACTGCTTCTGAGTCTAAAGAAAGTCCTTTTTGTTTCTTTCCAGTATCATATTTACTTGGATTTCTTTATTTAATTATTATTTGTAGGTAACCTAAACGGAGTAGAAAGGCAAGGAGATCTGTTGCAAGGATGCCATATGCCTCATTGTGTATATGATGACATATGACCAAAATCTGGTGAGACAGCAAAAAAGTGCTCTGAAGGGCTCTAAAAAGGCAATAATAGAAATATTTTTAAAGTGGAGGGAAAGCAGAAGTTTGTGTTGCTCTTTTAAGCTTCCATAGGAGTACTTCAGCTGTAGAAAAAAATGGCTCAGCTTCAGTGGTTATTAGTCCAGAGAGAGCTGTCAATCACCTTGACTCCCTTGAACTACCCACTGCAGTGTCAATAACAGTAGTTGCCAGTGTTGTTGCCTATAATTTGGGGACCCAAATGGCTTTGGTTTGAAATTAATTTAAAGAGTTTTGCAATTTTTTTTTTCCAGAAACATTCCCTTCTTCTGGTTTGAGGTTGGTTGAGAGGAAAGAGGAAAACACTGTGCACGTACACATACTGAGGTGCACCGGACTCCACAAAACCACACGCAGCAAAAACTTCCGTAGCTTTCTGTCTGGGACATCATCTCTCCTAGATGTACCAACATAGCATGAAATTATCTTTCAAAACTAGAGCAACTGGTTACTCTGAGAATTGTGGTGAAACCAGAGTGACACCAACAGCAGAGAAGAAAGGGAATTTTCAGGAGGGTCAGGAAAAGCATTCAAAGTAAGGAGAAATCCAAGTGTACCTTCAGGGCTGGAAAACATTTTAGCGATTCTAGAAAACACTTTGGCTTCCTGCTGCTTGACTGCTCACCAATAACACAAAATCCCACACTCTCATTGAAGACTGGAGACTCAGCAAGAGCCTCTTTTCCGTAGCTTGTTCGGGCACCCACACTTCTGCCCATGGCTCCCAAGCACAGTAGGATTGGAAATGCTCCTCTTCCCATAGGGGTGCTGAACATGTGGCTCTGGATCCTACTTTTGAAACCTGCTTAAAGAGAAATGCAACAGGAAGGAAACTTGTTTTAGTAGCTGGCAGTGCAGAAGGAACGAAGGAGTTGTCATTTATTATTAGCTATTTTAATTATAAAAATTGCCTACAGCAATCACCAGTCTTCTGGCTAGAATAACCCGTGTGATGGCTTTGGTTCATTTATCTATACCTCCACGCACTAACAAAGTGCTGTGCTATGTTCAGTAGTGTTTACATAGCCCTGGCATTCTGGGATGAATGTAGCCAGAAAAATATTTTAGGTATTTCTGAAAGAACCAAGCATTTCCTTTTGAAATTGATGTGTTCAGTGCTTTGAAGTCCCTTGAGAACATGACTAGGATAAATTCAATCTAAATCATTAGATTGTGGGCCACCTTTGACAACTGCAGAAAGGAACCACACTAAACTTAAACTGAGGTTTTCTAAGCTCACATGGCAAAGTTTAAATCTGGTGTAGCCAGTGTCAGTACTTAGATTAAAATACAAATACTTTGGCTTTGTATGTCTTACTTGCTCGTACTTACTAAAAAAAATGTGATATCTTTAAAGAACTTGGTCCATCACTTGTTTGTATTGATCATCTGCAGGCAAATAAGGGGTTTTTTTGTAGACATATGCGGTTAAAAATAATAAGATTCACAAGATTGCACAGGACCTGATGCCAGATAGTTTCACTGTTGGAGTTATATGGGTGTATTAGTACTGATAATTCAATGCTATTAGATCCACTTGCATAAAGAGCCATTAGTACTAAGAAGTAATAACTAAAGTACTCAACAATTGAATTATTTTTATTAGGAGAGGAGAAAGAAGATGTATCATTACTACAGATGCTAAGAGGTTAATACTTGTAGTAGGGCAGTTCTGCACATCTTTCTGAAAACAGAGGGAAAATTTTTCCCTAGAGGGAATAGGAAAACTCTCTAATAATTCTATTCTTTAAATTTGCTGATGGCTATGCATAGTTAATGAAGTTAAATCAGCAAGAATTTTCCGTCTATTCAGAAGAAATAAAGCTCATAACATACTAAGTGCTTGACATATTGCTGGCTGAAAAGTGTCCAACAGATTTAGACCCATCTGCCCCCACGTAGTAGGATTTAATAGCTTGTTCCTAAGTGTCTTTTTCTAGTTCATTATTACAAAAATATGCTCTTTTTAACAAAAAAAAATAAAATTGTATTTGAGCTTAAAATTATAAGGAGTATTTGTTTTGCATAAAGACATAAAGTTGGAAGAGCCATTTTCCATACAGAATTTGATAATTATTCCAGGAATGTAGGAATCTCTACAAAAAAAGCACTTAAATTTCTTAGTTAATTATATACTTTTGCATTTTATAATATAACTGGCTAACATCCTGATTTTCAAGAAGGGCAAGAAAGAGGACCCTAGAAACTACAGGCCTGTCAGTCTCAATTCAGTGCCTGGTAAAATAATGAAAAAGATTATCCAGGGAGGTATTGAAAAAACCTCTAGGACAACACAGTCATTGGTCACAGCCTGGAGGGCTTCATGTGGGCAAGTTCTGCTTGTCCAACTTGATTTCCTTCTACGACAGGATAACCCACCTAGCTGATCTAGGAAAGCCAGTAGATATAACCTTCTTGGACTTCAGCAAAGAGTTGATGCTGTGTCTCACAGTGTCCTTGTGGACAGAACGACCACCCCACAGCTGAATAACCACGTTACACGATGGGTGAGCAACTGGCTCACGGCTCAGGCACAGAGAGTTATAGTGAGTGGGGTGACATCAGGCTGGTGTCTGGTCACTCGTGGGGTTCCACAGGGCCCCATCCTCAGCCCACTGCTCTTTGACATCTTCATTAACAACTTGGATGCAGGACTGAAAGGAGTACTAAGTAAGTTTGCTGATGACACTAAATTGGGAAGCACTGTTGACTCCCTCAAGGGCACAGAGGCCCTGCAGAGAGACCTGGACAAATTAGAGAGATGGGCAATCACCAACCAGATTAAGTTTAACAAGGTCAAGTGCCAGATTCTGGTCCTTGGATGGGGCAACCCTGGATGTGCATAAAGACTAGGGAATGAGAGGCTGCGTCTCACTGGGGAGAGCAGTGCCACAGAAAGGGATTGGGGGGTCCTGGTTGATGCCAAGTTGAACATGAGTCAGCAGTGCCCTGGCAGCCCGGAGGGCCAACCCTGTCCTGGGGTGCATCAGGCACAGCATTGCCAGCCGGGCAAGGGAGGGGATTGTCCCGCTCTGCTCTGCACTGGGGCGTCCTCACCTTGAATATTGTGTCCAGTTTTGGGTGCCACAATGTAAGAAAGACATTAAGTTATTGGGGAGCATCCAAAGGAGGGCAACGAGGATGGTGAAGGGTCTGGAGGGAAAGCCTTATGAAGAGCGGCTGAGGTCACTTGGTTTGTCCAGCCTGAAGAAGAGAAGACTGAGGAGAGATCTCATTGCAATCTACAACTTCCTCACGAAGGGAAGAGGAGGAGGGGCAGGAACTGATTTCTTCACTTGTGGTAAGTGACAGGACTCAAGGAAATGGCATGAACCTGAGTCAAGGGAGGTTTAGGTTGGTTATTAGGAAAAGGTTTTTCACCCAGAGGGTGGTTGGGCGCTGGAACCAACTCTGTCAGGCTTGGTGCTGTGGCCACCCAGAGAAGTGGTCACAGCACCAGGAGTTCAAGAGACAGAGTTCAAGAAGTGTTTGACAATGCTGTTAGGCACATGGTGTGACTCTTGGGGATGGTTCTGTGCAGGGCCAGGAGTTGGACTTGATGATCCTTGTGGGTCCCTTCCAACACAGCATATTTTGTGCTTCTATGTCTATAAATTATATATAATGTGCTTTTTTCTAATTTGAAATTCAACAATGTATCTAAGTTGTCATCTATTTTAAACTAAGGCAACCTGTGCTTTAATACTTTCAGAAACCTTACTAACTGACTATGTCAAACTATTGGAAGAATTGGCAGAATAAGTGGAGATAATGAACCCTGTAAATGACCTTGAACAGTGAAGCCATAAATAAATGCCATTTTCAAAATATGACATGAAGTTTTATTCTCATTATACAGTATGCATGTAGCTCCCAGAAGTGAGTCAAGCAGAGATGATACATTCCCAGACTCTACCAGCTTTTACCGTGAGAACAGAATGGGAAGTGAATTATAGTTCCTTCAGTTATGATATCTAAATAGGATATATGTGACAAACAGATTTATATGTGAAAAACTCAAAATGCTGACTTGTTCCACTTGAACTGCCACACTTCCTATTTTCACATTTAATGTTTTCACGTAAACTGGTAACATTTTCAGTAATCCCTACTGAATCCCTTCAATTGCTACATGGAAGAAAAACAAATGTTACTCCAGAAAGAAGTGATAAAACACTACACTTTGATTCAGGTTCAAATCTTTCTATCTAGAAACAATGGAATCTGTTTAATGACCACGTAATTGAACTTTGCTCTGGTAACAAACAGTACCTGGCAGGAAAATGCTGCCTGTATCCTTGTGATGTGTGGTACACAAAGGCTGTCCCCTTCTGGCTGCTTTTTGAAGCCCTCAGAAGGGCTATAAGAAGTAAATATTTTCCTTCACTTTTGCTGCTAGGTCCATACAACCTTGGACCAGTGGATATTTCCAGGCTTTTTTTCTTGCATTTCCTAAAATATAAGGAGAAATAGAGGTGCCGAATTGCTTGGACCAACTGCACAAAACTTGAAGGGACTGCAACAGAGGGGTATGCACGTGAATATAACATGAACAAGAATAGGAGTAAGGGAAATTACAGTTGATTTCTTTCTGGATAGCAACTGTGGGAAGGCAGATAATTGAGGTGCAGTCTATAGGAGTAATTTAAGAGAAACCAACAAAAAAAGGCTGGGTTTTTATGTCTTGGTTCCTCAAAAATTACTGAAAGCTGTGGGAAGCAAGTAATTGAAATTTTATGTGCTTCTGTACAGGAATGGCCACATATTCTTTTTCAAATTGTTATTCTTTAGCGATTCATTTCTTGTATCTTTCCCTGAGTTCAACACTAGTGGAATAAGTAAGTTTCTGTCAAATATGTTATCTCAATTAATGATTTTCTGCTCTAAGCTTATAGAAATAAAAACTCACTGACGATTATAAGTATGAATTGACTCAAATCCTAATACAGTTTTAATTTGAAATGTGAGTTTCAGCACCCAGTAACTTGTTTCCTTGCCAACAGTAACTATGATGTCTCCCTTACAGCTTGTGTGTCTGTGTATAGAAATACAATATAAGTCTTCAGTAACAAAGCAATAAATAAATCAAAATGGATAGACAGATCAAATTATACTCCACTCTGAACATAGCTGAAGCAATCTGCTCTTATGCAGCAAGCTTTGATTATAACTCTAATCCCTTCTTCACATAGTGTGCCTCCTATATTAATGTGTCAATTCAAGTACTCTTTACTCTTGTCCTACATTTGATTAAAAAAGGAAAAAAAATCACATCTGGGCTATATAATTTTAGAATAGGCTCCATTAGTAATGGTGACCTTGGATGACCTTATTTTTTGTTTTAGGAATGTGCATATCTCATAGTCGAATGAGCTAAAGACCCATTTTCTAAGAGAACTTAGAAATGAGAACATAATGTAGTGAAAAGAGATCTGAAATCAGTGTGTAACATTCAATCATACAAGAGAGTAGGGAGAACAGGAGGCATGCCTAATCCAGCAGATGTGGTTAGTGGCACACAATATTCAAAAACTTCTCTGCAAGTAGTATGGATAGAGTACCTTCACTTACCTCACTTGCCCTTACCTTGCAATATATAGGAAAGAATGTGTAGCTCAGAGTAATGATCAGACTGTATATAGGGGAGAATTTATATACATAAATCGTGCGCCAAGCCTGCACAACTTTATGGCTCCAACATGGTAAAACTGCACTGGGACATGCAGTCTGCTGCCTGTATAATTCCTGATTTAGTCACCTGAAATCCTGAGCTTCCCATTCCAGGATGCTAATGATCATAAAAGGTGTTTTGTATACAAATTCAAATAATTGCTTTCATGATCCTCAGAAAATAAATACTATCCACACATGTGAAGGTGGGGAGGCACATCTTCAAAAGCCGCGAAAAGGATTTTGGCGGTGGATGTTTGTAGAGGAATGGTTGAGGGGTTTGTTTTTGTTTTCGTCTTCTAAAGAGTCTAATCAGACTTACATGGCTTAGAAATAAGAAGTGCAAACAAGTCCAAAACAGATGTCAGGTCCCAGTTTTCCCAAACATTCAGCTTCTGTTATTCATTGCTGTAGTGTGTAGATTCTTGTGGGATTTAGAACACCAAAACACGTTTCTTTACTGATGTCTGGGAGGCCCTCATGCACTGAAAAAGTTCTGCCTTTTTTCCTTTTTGAGTAACTTTAACCTTAGCAAGAAATTAGTTCATTAATAAATGAAGAGGAGTGAATTAATTATGAATTGAAAATGGCAAAGATTGAGATTCTCTGCAAAATTTCTTCGTCGTATATGCACACACAAACTTGAAATAAGGAAAGGTCATACAGAAATAGTTTCAGGGGAGGACAAGGGAGCAAGTGAGGAAACACTTGAAGAGACAGGGCCTGGGGGATTTTCTGCTGTGGAGAATTTATGGCATTCAGTTTTGGGGTGAACACTTAACCTGTCACTTGCTTGAAAATGGGAGAAAACATACCTGGTTGTACTGATTAGTAAATAGGGAGTAGAGAAGAAAGGGGTAGAAGAGGCAAGATAATCATGAGCCTTCCATACACTTAACTTCTGCTTCTAGAATAGAATTGTAGCAAAAACCATCTCTCTAAACCTATAAAAACATTTTGAGCAGGAAGTGTTATGATTCTTATAAAAGTTGTTTTTCTAATCAGGCATGTTTTGAATTGTTCTTTTGAAGTACAGTAGAAAATCAGTGGCTGTACAGACTGCAGCAGATGAAATAAAATATCTTTGGATTTAATTTCAGAATTTTATCTCATTCTATGAAATCAGCTGACAAAAATTAATTCACATTTGCTTGAAAAGAGTAATAGCACATGTTCCAAAAAAAGAGCTGAAGGACTACCAGGTGTATTAAAAGTAACAATATGTCAAACAATATAGCTATTTAATGACCTGTTTTAGGGACTAGTAATTTAGCAGCATAAGTAACATATGTCTTATGGAAATGGTAAAACATATCTGTGAGTTCTAAACATCCAAAGTAAATGGTAGGGGAAACACTGATTTAGAGTCAAAAGACTGGATACATGGGCCAAAAAAAAAAGGGAGTGACAATACAAAAAGATGTCTGTTAAAATGGGTGAAATAATTTTGTAATTACTATAGACACAGAAAAATATAACTTATCCCTCTCAAGAATGTCAAGAATTAAAAAGGAAAAAAATGCACAGGAAAATGAAAGGAAACCTATCCAGAAAAAGTCTTCTCTATTTTGCAATTTTGGCTTTAGGTTTTGTATTATTTATTACGTTAATTCCACAGGCTTCAGAAAGCTTTTTTTTTCCCAGAAGTGGAATGCCTTGAAAAAAATATCTTTGGAGGAAACTGTGAAGTTTCCCTCCTCCAAACCATCTCAATTAAAGATTTCATCACGGAATCTGTCCTTACGCGGTTACAGATGAATCAGGCTTTGCTGGAGAGTGAATTACCACATACATAATCAGCTTAAGGTGAAGAAGAGCAACAGAAATAGATGGAGTGACATATGGGAAAAGATAAAATGGCGTTAAAAAATGCATAGCTTGGCTTCAGAAATGACTTCATCTGTGATGGGCTTTGACGATAGTTTGCAGCTATTGGGAAAAGTGTGAAATAAAAAGAAGGAAAAAAATTGTGTGAAACTTAGAGTATTTTTGTTTACACCAAGATTGAATTCAGCCATATGTTTTCTGTAGAGGTGGCTGTACATTCCTTTCAGCCTATATCCACTAAATATTTCAACAGTTTGTGCTCTGTGAATAAAGAGGGTATACAGACCCAATACTTCACTAGCTCTTTGCCATACATATCTCTGCTCAGATCACATTTTTATAGGTTGTGGAAGATTGTTATCATCATTCAACAGGTGGGAAGCCTTCCAGTGTGACTGCAGGAGCATACAGCTATCCCATTGCAGGCTTGTGCTTCACCTGCAGAGCCCAGTGGGAAGCCATGCAAAGAGTATGAACCATGGTATTCTGGAAGGAGCTGAATTGCCTAAATTGGCTTACAAAAGTTTACACCAGAAGGGTGTGGCAGGGCAGGGAATTGAACTTGTTTGACTCCTCACTTCCTATGCTGAGGTGTCATAGCTCCTCCCTCTCATTAGTTAGATGTGGTTTTATTTGGAGATTGGTATGATGGGAAATACTGCTGTGGTATGAAAGGAATCCTATCCCATGAACAGAAATATCACTCAATTCAGCACTTTTACAAACAGAAATAGGTAAGCAGTTGGTCCGAGGTGGTAAGTAATCCTAGTCCTATGATGATACCTCATTTTCTCCAAAAGGAACACAGATGTTTCAGCACCTGGAAATCTGTTCATTTCATTGTGAATGCTGCACTAAACTATATGAGGCTGTGGTCAAAACTGAGTTAGTTTCAAATAATGTCTGCAATGTGGCCAAAACCTTCTTGCAGCTTTACCTTCAGGCTTCCCTTCTTCCTGCTTTTTCCTCTCAATTCTTAAAATTTTGTTGGTATGTGAAGCTGGTTTTTGTTTTCTTCTCAGTGGTGCCAGGTTCTCAATCTTTCCATTGTGGCAGTTTTAGTTGTCTTCCTGGTAGCTGGATGTCTTTTCCCATTAGTTGGCTGTTGCTTGTTAATGATTGAGCCGCTGCTTCGTGTTTACCGCTTTCTTTTCACAGCTCTTATCTTGTTTCTCCAGTTGACATGTCAGTGGACTCCCTGGCAACATCAAGTATCTCCCTGTGTTACCTCTCCTCCTCTTGCTGCTTCTGCTCTTTCCTGTGCCTGGCATTCTGGTTCTTGTTCATCAGGTTTATTGTTTGGAACAAAAATCTGCATATCCTTGCTGCTTTTACTTCTGAGTTTTTATTGAGCTATTACTTTATGTTCTGTTGTATTGTTGGCCTTAAGATCTAGAATTTTACTATAGATAGGTGGGCTATTTTTAATTTTCTATTGCATATTTATTGTACATAGTAAGGTAATGGATAATTCTGGGTATGCCATGTTGGTTAAATTATGTAGGTTTTATTTGTGCAAATGATTTGGACATTTTTAGAATTTCTGTTCCTAACCAGCTCTCTGTGAATTTTATTGGTTAATGGTATTAACAAAGACTTGAGGCTGGACTTTATCATCTATTTCAGAAATGCAATATAGGTAACATAATTAAGCTTCTTGATAAGGAAGCAAGATCTGTTTTCAATTGAAAGATATAGGTTAATTAGCATGGAATGTAGATCAGAGACACTGCGCAGCAAGACTTTGTTTTTCAAATTCTGATCTTCAGAAGTCAATATGTATTTTTCTATTGACTGTGCCAATGAATGAATGAATGGTGTGTTCTACAAAATCAGACTTTAAAGTTGGCTGCTACTAGTGTCAAATCTTTTAGAAAAAGAATTGAAGACAGAGTATTTACCTCAGTGGAGAGCATTAGTCATGCATTAATGGGCTTCTCTAAAATTTCGTTTCTGTGTCACACAGTTCCATTTTTGTCAAAAAGGGCTCTCTGCTTGCCCTCTGTTTGCAAGGAAGGTGTCCTAAAACTATGACTGCTTCATGTATGCTTATAATTATTTCTGTTCTGAGGAGCAGAATAACTCTTAGGCCACTAAACAGCTTTTGCCTTTACATGCATTGACCATGTTTGTGAGATGAAATGATAGCAGCATGAGAGAAAATGTCCTCGGATATAGCAATTTTTTAAAATTCTATTTATTTGAATTTCCTGAATATTGTATGTGTACTTTATTGTATTGCCACTATGTATAGTAATAATACGACAGCAATAGCTTATACTAAATTATTTAAAAACCCTTGGTTATGAGGGGTCTGCAGTAGCACTGTCTCCAGTGCTTTCCTGATCACCAGCACATGACCAAAAGGTTAAAATCATGTGACGTGTGACATCCAAAACCAGTGCAGCTGGTGGGACTTGGATGATAAAGCCATCTTTGATTGCCTGAGTCTCAGTTTTGCATCAGGCACTGAGCCAGAAGGAACCTTCTGACTTATGCTAGAAGCCAGGGTGGTTTTTGTCTTGAGTCAGTGGGTACCAGCCCATGACTTCGACATTGGATCGTTGTGTCCCTCTCACCTTTTTGTGTCCCTCTTCATGATTCAGACTGCTTGGCTCTTCCCATCCTATGCAGAATAAAATGTCAGCTATTCTTTTGTGCTGTTCCAGAGCTTTACCAAGACTCAGGCGCTGTCAGAGCTGTCTGCAGTCATTTGTGTGGGAGGTGTGTGAGGGGACTTACGCATTAACTGTGCTGAAATAATTACTGTATTTGACTTGACTAATAAGTGGTATTTTTTTCCAAAAAAAAAATTCTGGACAGGAGATAGAGGAGTATTTTACTCATTTAACTCTGTATTCAATAATTGCACAAGGATGAAAATATAAAATGCTTTGATGAAAAGAAGCAATTACTTCTAAAATATGTAGGAAGGACTATTTATGAAATAGGCACCATTTGTTATGATTTTTTTGTGCAAAGTTTAAACTCGGAATACTAAAGTCTTTGGAGAATAAAATGTTAAGTAATTCTGCAGTCTTATTTTTTTTTTTAGATGCTGCAGTTTCCCTGTGTTGCCATGGTAACATACTTTCTGTATAATTGCCAGGCTGCCTTACAGTGATGCAAATAAGTAAAGAAGTTGTCACATGGCATGACCTAGGCTTATATTTGAGTGGAGATTTACTGCCCACAGAGCAGCAGTAACACCAAAGATATCTGTCACCTGCAGGATAAGGAATTATACGTCGCTGAAGTGCTGCTGAAACAAATGGCAGTGAATGTGAAGTGCTGGGACTTGCTGTTATGCAGAAGGACTAGAAGCCCTCTCCCAAGCCTGCTCCTGCTGAGCTTATTTTTTATTATGCTTTATATGAGTGGGGGATCGGAACTTTTACAGCTAACACCAGCCTGAAGCATGTTATTTAGGAATTTAATTTGTCTTGGAGATACAAGGAGTCTGGAGCAAAGAGATTTGCAAAGAAAGAGCTATAGCTCTTACCAGCAAAATCTGGCCTCTTCTCTGAGATGCATTAGTACTGGGATCCAGAGAACTTCTCTCAAAAAGGGGTAAAAAAAAAGGGGAAAATGGTGGGAGGGGGAGGAGAAAGGGGAAACCAAAAGGGAACAAAGGCATTAACAAGTTTTCATTAGTTTCTATTAGATGAAGGCAGCACTTACATCTTGCACACTTCTTCAGGATATTTTTGATGTGAAACACAAATCCCAGTGATTTCTGGGAATATCCCCTTACAGGAATCCTTCATCCTTCTCTTGGCCGAACATTCTGCCCTCAGTCTTCACTGTATTGTGATGTGTTCCTCCATAAGGAAGAAAGAACTGGGGAAATATCTAGTAATATCTTAGTGATGAGCCCTGGGCATTTCTGACAAGCAGTCTGACAAGCAATCTCACTTTCAGCTCAGGCTAAAAATAAGTTTCTTAAAATAAAAATTTTAAAACCTAAAAGTCAGAAAAGAAATGAAAAACCCCAAACCAATAAGCCACCAAAAAGTGCAGTTCTGCATCAGTCTTGGAACTGTAAGGATTCCCCAGATGCTTCAAATTACCCATTGTTAGGACACAGTAACTAGCTCAGATGTTCTTTATACCATTTGCTCAGAAGTTTCCCTCTCTTACTGGACCTCTTTGTTCCTTTGTTAAAGACAGATTCTGCTAAAGCTCCCTTTTTCACTGCCTCAGCATCTCTGCTAGGATGGGTGCTGCGGGATTACCCTATTTCGTTGGGGTTTTTAGCAGGTTTTGCTGTAAGATGTTCTTTTGGTCTTTGTTAAAACCATATTTTCCCTAGAGTGAGTTTCTCTCATTGTGCTCAGTAGACTTCCTACTTGGTTTTCTTATGCATGGCTGTGAACTTACTTCCTCTCTTGTGAGGCTACTTGAACACTAGTGGTAAAAATGATGGTTTCTTAACCCTTGCTACCAAGGGTGAGGTTTATTTTCTCTTTCCCTCCAAATCTGCCTCTAATTAATTAGAATGGTAGCAACCTCACACAGGTATTTCCATCGTGTTCCTAATTAGTCTTCCTGGCTTCGGGCTCTTTCTTCAAATTATTTTAAGGCTGTAAGAGAACTTCATCTTCTTAGATTAGGAGGAGGATTCATTGTTCATGCACAACAGAGAGTTTGTGACTTCAAACTTCACATTATCTTCTTTCTCAGAGACCATATGTGACAAAACAGTAAAAATAAAAAATCTGACATCTGCTTTCTGTTCGTCTGGGAAAGGTCTTATCATTGCAACATGTATCATTGTAAATTGTGAGTTATTATGTATACATCATGAGTGTTTTCTCCCTATGAAAGCAGATGAGCTACTATACATAGAACTACAGGATAGATTCAAACTGCACATAGCCCACAGTGTCATGGGAAGCATAATAATATTTTTTCCTCTTTCTTCCCCCCAATTTTTTTTCTTTGAGGAGAAAAAGTATGGTAATTGAATAGCTGTATTTCAAATCATGATTGGATTTCAAGAGTAACTTTTTGCTTTCACAGTATGGTTGGTCTCCATACTGTCTTTTTGCAGGAATGGATTATGGATCCAGCTGGATTGGCAGAATGCAAAAAACAATGTCTGAGCATATCTGAGAGAGAATATTGCCTAAGAAAAACCATTATCCAACCCTCCTATGCAGGAGCTGTGAAAACATCACTGTAAATATGCTGAGCATGCAAAATGAAGTCCATAGACTTATCACTGACACTCATGACAGGATAATTCAATTTTTATTATTCAGGACACACAGCTGTATCAAAATCAGATTCTTCCTTTTTACCCATTTTAGAACTCTGATGTTTTAAAAAATGTACTAATTGTCACTGAATAAAAATGACTATGTCAATATTAATTCTTTATTAAGCTTGCTTTAAAACTCTGGTTGTTCTAAATGTAAGATTACAAGAAAAAATTGTCTTTGAAGTTTCTGTACATGCTACCATTTAATCAGGAAAATCACTGCAATTCAGAATCATTCTCATTATAATATTTTACACATCACATTAAAAAGAATGTGTAATTTGTTTGAAGGAGGAATGATTTTGTTGTTGTCTTTATGATGGCATGTTGGTCTACTAGTTGTACCCAGTGCTAGTTATAAAGATACTAGTCTATAATTGCTATGTTCAATAAAATGCTTGTAAATGGGAACACATAAAATTATTGTGTGAACCTCAGTAAGGTAGATGAAGACTTGCTTATATGAGTCTGTTGGGGGAAAAAGTGAGTATTTCAAATATAGCACAGGAATTTTAAATTGCAAGCTGTTTCTTTCCTTCCGTTTCTGAGTATATTCTGTTTTGCCCTTTTTCACATTCTCTCTATTTTGTTGTCCATTCTCTGTTGTTCAAATGAGCCACTGATACTTCAGATCCCAAGGGAAAATATGAGACATTTTCAACTTATGCCAGCTTGTTTCATCCTCAAAACACTAACAAAGAAATACTCTTCTCTCCCTACTATTTCTGAAATTAAAAAAAACACGAAACAGCCCAACTGTTACTTATTTTTTTTTACTTTGTTAAATCAGCTTAAATTTCTGTTAGTCTTAGCACTGAAAATCATGAGGAAGGGTATGGATTTCCACCCTGAAAATTGCACCAATATTTTTTTAGGTATCTTTCTATGGGACTTCAGTGTATGAGATCCACTATTAGGAACAGAGTGCCCAGACACACACACAAAATAAATGTGTGTGTTTATCTCCCACATCACTCCGGTTCTGCCACTTTTATGACATAAATGCAGAACAAAAACCCAGAACCTCAGGAGTTCTTGCCCTGCTGTTCCCATCAAAGTGCTATTTAGTCTTGGGCACATTACAATGACAGCTTGTTTCCACTTTTGTAACCCCTTCTGCAAACTGAGCAGGAAACTACTTCTTACAAAGTCGTCTCCCTGGGGTGTCCTAAGGATTAATTGCTGTAAGTGCAGTTCCTGGAACACATAAAGTTCTCTATAAGTATCCATTATTAAATGTTAAATCGCCTCAAGTACTTAACCACATTAGTTTTTCTTGCTTAAGTAGCCCCAGTGATAGCTGTTTCTATTAATTATTTTTACTATTTTGAATTATTCTTAAACACAAGCTAAATGGCTTTGGCTGTGAGAAAGCAAATTCACCAGAGAGCTGCTTTCTTCTGTATTTAAGATAGACATACCACTGTCTTTCTTCATTACTTTACTCACTTATCTTTGTCAATGAATTTTTTACTCCAGTGATTTTCTGACTCTTGTTTTTTGTATTTGGGGAAGTACTTTAAAATATTGGAAGTAAAAGATTTGCACAACCCAGTAGCAGAGAAATTAAGTAGAGGAGAATGAAAAAGCATCACACATCTTTGCAGCTTGCAGAGGTTTCTGTACCAATTTGAAGAATGAGAAAGGAAGATGTGGCAATGAAGATTTCAGGAAGATATGACTTGAGCTGGCATGTAAAAAATAGGTATGTTTTCCATTAACTTCTAATTAATTTAGCATCCAGTTAAAATTTTGCTTAGAAGGCTGTTCTTAAAGCTCACTCCTTATCTACCATTTTTCTATTCCTTTTATTCACTAGAGCTGCCTCCTCTCTTCATGTGTAGCCTTACATATGCAGACAAAAATTTTCTGTCCTGGAGTCCTGTAGGCAGAGGGTTCAATTTCCTCTATTTTTCTGATTTCCTATTAGTATGCCTAGTGTTTAGACATAATTAAACATAATTAATACATGTTCCAAAACCAAGTCAGCCTGTCCTCTTGTCTCCACTCTTTCCACTAAACAAGTGCAGTGACTCCCTCCATTAAGTAAAGAGAATTTAAGCAACTCATTTGGTTTAATCTGCATGAACAAACAGGTAGAGAGACCTAATGTGATGATCTAAATGAATTCCTCACCAACAAGGAAGGTACTTCCTTCTTTCTGCTGATGTGGTTGCATTCCTATCTTCGGGATTTTCTTTGTTTCATTCTCTTCAGCAATTTATTTTGTAGTATTAGTGATGTCAGGATAACAGCAAATTTAGGAGTCTTGTCTCTCTCCTTATCTAAAATAAATAAATACCTTGATAAGTGTAATCATGAAGCTGGTTAATTACTTAGGACATTCATGGCTAGATCAAGATAACCCTGGTTCCTGCTGTATGTGAAATGTTCCAACCAAGATTTACTCCATATCTTCCTTGTCTTAAGAAGCCTTTAACAGGACTAGAAACTAATTAAGGCTGAATTCGTCATATGTCTAAGCATGTTCTTTAGCTGGGGGGCACAAGCAGTTCTATTGACTCCACATTCTTATCCATAGCCTTTAATTTGGGTACCTTGCTGAATCAGAAAAAATTATGAGGATGCTCAAAGGGAAAAAAAAGTTCATTTGCTCTAAATGAAAGAATATACAAGATAAATTTTGATTTTGGGAAAATATGCAGCCCTTTCCCACTCCACAGAAAAAAACCTTAACTTATTCCACCTGTCAAAGGGATATTAAGGACTTACTACTTTCAAATTTAAAATCTACCTTTGGTTTACCTTAGTTCAAAGCCTTGGAGCTGTAATAAATTTCTGAATGACCTTATCTGGCTTCTGATACGTCCTTGTCAAGGACAAATATAAGAGGCAAATTAAAATCTTGGACATTCTGTAGGAGAACTCTTATCCTGGGATTCTGTAAATAAATATCTTGCTTATGAATTTAAACTAGTCTATACTCATTTATCAACCTATTAATGTCTCAGAATATGACAAAATGTTGAGCATACGAGGCTGCCCAGAAACTGAAATCACAGGTGTTTGGTACACCAGAGATCACAACCCACATTTTTCTGTACAAGCAATGATACATTACTATGCAGCCAATGCTCAAGGTTTAACAGGAGAACTTCCACACTCACAGACCAAGAGTCTTAATTACTCAGCAAAGAGCCTGAAATTAATCTTTCAAATTCATCTTTAATTCTTCCATGGCACCTTAAAAATTGCACTATATGCAATTTTTACTGCTGTCAGATCACCTTCTTTGAGTATGGATATGGTTTTCTTGTGGCACACTAGCGGTTGATTAAAAGAGCATGTAATTCACTGTTCTTCCACAAAATGTTAAGTTACAGGTTTAGTGGCAATTCTCAGATCTCTGGCTAAATTAGGTTTTCCAGTAGGAACCTCTATGGATTCCAAATATGTTCATATATAATAGTAGAAGTTAAATATGTGAGATAAAGATTTTGGCATCATGAATCAGAATTGATACATTATTTTTTACTTTAGAGTTTGAGCTGGTGCCCTTATGCAAATTTATTAAAGAATATTCCATTGATTTTGAAGGGCACTGTGATAGGGTGATCTGCTCTCTGTACATATAACGGCATCTGGGACCAGACAGACCTCTTACAGACCTGCTATTTCTAAAAAAACCACATTCTGTGAAGCACAAGCCTTGGCTGGGATGGTGGAAGAAAGACAACACCGGTTTCCTAATGTTTTGATTATCATTGAAGGGTATGTTTTTATTACAGAAGAAAGTTTAAGATCAGGACAAAACTTGTGATGACTTACTCTTTAAAGTACTTTATGCATAAATTGGGGTCAGAGACAATGAATTACTTGGATTCTACCTAATGGGGCTCTTTTGTTTTTTAAGCATTGTAAGTTTTGGTAAGTTAGAAACTTCTTTTCCTCTCATGACTTACTCATCATAGTGGTTCACTAACTGATGACAGTGATTGTATATCATCCTTTAGGCACTGAGTCACTCTGGAAATGTGGATTTCCTGGCCTCTTCTCAAGAAAACAATATATTGAAAAGACCAAATAGAGAAGATAGGAGAATACTTCTTAATGGTATATTTCTTATGATATCAGTAGGAGAGAAATTACGATTATGAAACTTGGAGTTGACTTCCCAAATAGCTTTGTCCTTACAAAGTATTAAATCTGTCTCTGAAGCTCTCCCTCTGGGGCAGTAATGACTTCCATTAGGAGTCTGAGATATATCTACCAATAGCCTGATAGCCTTAAAAAGCCCAGTGCACTCAATTGTTTGCACTAAGAAGGAAGTGCAGACAGATTACATGTGATCACCCATTAGGCTAAAAATTCCTAAAAGCAAGCAAAAAACCCCCAGGTGGCTAATGCTTTTGAATAAATAATATAGAAAGATTGTGAACCACTGTGGTTCAGTTACAGTCCAACTATTTACTAAGTTTACAGAAAATGGATGTCATGACACCTTGTGGGCATACAATCCATTCTGGAGAATTGGATATTTTTCTAAATCCTTTTGCTCTTGGGTGCACTGGAAGGCATCCTATCTTGTGGCGCTTTTTTTTGTCACAATAGATGAAATAAACTCTTCATGGGTTTTTTCCCCCTGTCAGTTGCCTAAAAATAAGTTTGCTGCTTGTATCTTGCTATAGAGCTTTCCTCAATCTTGTACTCGCTTCACAAATGTGGGCCAAATGCAGCAAACTCAAGATAAACAAAGCCAGAAATGTACACAATCAGACTGAGAATGAATCCTCTTTCTGCAAGGTACGGAGTCCTTCCCTCAAGCTACCAGAATTAATTGAGTCAATGGACACACAAAATCACAGCATATTCTGAGTTGGAAGGGACCCACAAGGATCACTGAGTCCAACTCCTGGCCCTGCCCAGACAATCCCCAAGTCACACCACGTGCCTGAGAGTGTTGTCCAAACACTTCTTGGACTCTGTCAAGCTGGTGCTGTCACTATTTCCCTGGGAAGCCTTTTCCACTGCCCAACCACCCTTTGAGTGAAATACCTTTTCCTGCTACCTGACCTAAACCTATCCTGACTCAGCTTCATTCTGTTGATTCTCGAGTCCTGTCACTGGTCCCCAGAGAGAAGAGATCAGTGTCTGTCTCTCCTCTTCCCCTCACGAGGAAGATGGAGACTGCGATGAGGCTTCCCCTCAGTGTCCTCTTCTCCAGGCTGAGCAGACCAAGTGACCTCAGCTGCCCCTCATACAGCTTCCCCTTAGGATCTTCCTAGTTGAGATTTTGTCCTGATACTGATAGGCTGAAAAGAAATTTCACTGTGGTTAGTCAGTGTTTAATGAGAAACAAATTCTTCTAATAAGAAGTAAAAAATATGACCTGATAGGTAACTTCCTTTATACAAAACAGTTTGTGAACACATAATTGAGCATTCATTCGACTACGGGCTTGATTTATGGCCGACCAACTCAGGAATATACAATCCAGTTCCAGTGTTGCCTATTTAATTGATTGATGAGAAAGTAACTTGTAATTTAATAAAACTGAAAGCAACAAACATTTTCAAAGTGTCATTATTTGTCCTGGGATATGGATTATAAAATATGCAAGATGACCCTCATTTCTTGCTGGATTCCAAGACCCAGGCTACTTTTCATTCATGGCTTCTTTTTTTCCCTCCATAGTAAATCTCAGTCTTTCTTTTTCAATAGAGACTCAACATATTCAGGCTTGAAGTCTTATACATTGTGAGCACTCAAACTGCTTCATTGTCTATTTTTACCCAAAATTGCCATCACTTTCTTCCTTTTCCCAGAAAAAAATACGGCTGCTAATGTAATATCCCTTCACTGTATCTGTGAATATATTGCTACTACTCTTTCTTGGAATCTCCAAATCCACTGCTTTCCATATCACCATCTAGAGCATTTTTTTAATGGAATAAGTAGCAAGCAGAAAAATCATTACCATTCTTCATTTCTTAAGATATTTGGAAATGTTAACTAAAATCCTTTGTGCAAGCACTTTATTATATGTTTATGTAAGGTTATGAAGAAATTGTTCAGTCAAAAAAAAAGTCAGAGCAGAAACCATATATCTGCTGGTGACACAAAACTTACCGTGTTTTACAAGTGAACACTGCACAGTATCACTAGGGCTTCATTGTAGAATGTTGCTGTATATTGTTCAGTTACGGATAATAAATATAAATATGGTATCTAGAAAGAAGTAGCTGAAGGACATACAGTATTTATTCTTGATCTTAGAGAAAGGTACAGAGTAATATATTTGCCACCATCTTTGCCTTTGCAAAGAGATTTGGTGCTGAGGCATTATTTTTACTTTGAAAACTTCCTTCTTAGAAAAGATTTCATTGTTAAAAAGCCATGTTGGTAGAGAACAGCCCTCGTGCTGTCTGCTTTCCTAAGTCAGAATAGCTGAGTGTGCCTCATATGTCTTGGCAGTGAGAATACCTTGCACTACTACCAGAGAAGTTGAGGATGCCCCATCCCCGGAGGTGTTCAAGGCCATGTTGGATGGGGCTCTGAGCAACCTGATGTGGCAGAAGGTGTTCCTCCCTGTGGCAGGGGGGTTGCACCTAGATGATTTTTAAGCTCCTTTCCAACCCAAGACATTTTGGGGTTCTATTATACGCTAGAGCTCAATGAAAAATTAGCAGCAGAAGCATCTCTGGTGGGAGGTCGGAGAAGTGGGAAGGCATGACTAGGAAAATGCAGCAATGCAACTTCAGGATAAAGTCAAAAAGCAACTTTAGGGAAAGATCAAAACAAGGGGGGCAATAAAATGTCCAGCACGATGGTAGCAAGGACTAGCACTGCCTAGCAGCTATTTATGTTAGTGTTATATAGGAATTATAGCTGTGTGGCAAACCATGCACAGGTAGAAATTGGTGGATAAAAATAACAGAAACCCAAAAAAGGTTTTTGGAATCCAATCTAACTTCAGAAAGTATTCTTTGTCTAACTAGCTGAATTGAATCAGCTACTAATAATACAGTGACCTTCTGAGACATTCAGCCCATAGAAGTGATAGTAAATAAACCTGATCTCAGCATTCAAATTAGATTTACCATCACATCGGTGAATCTGGCTGAAGTTTTGGATCAGGTCAGGGAGTGTGCTTCCACACTTATTTTCCTTCCATCAAATCAGCTATTGAAAGAAAATGGCATTTTATCTGAGTCATTGCATAATAAACCCTCAGGTCACATGCTGGCATCTTGCATTCTAGGTACCTCTAGTATCTAGGATCAACCAGCAATCCTAATGCAGTTAAATTAATAATGAAGACGTGACCTCAGAAAAACCAAAAATATCTGGACTCTCATGAGTATTCGGAAATGCAATTCTCTGAGATAAAGGCCCCACTAAATAGTGAAAGTGCTAAAATTTTTGAAAGAGTATTTAAGTTCGTATATTGCCTCTTGTTCCTCTTGTAAACCTCTTGGATAGGATTGTGTGGAGAAGCTGACTCTGGTTTAATTGAGGCACACCAGAAGGCAGTGTTCTGGTGTTGCTTTAATTACAACAGAAGGAAAAATAGCAATAGCAAGAAGTACTTGAGTAGTAATTTCAGCAGGTACATTGGCAGTAATAAGAAATCTCATTCTTGCTTATCATTGTCAACAGGGGGGACATTGTTCCTTCAGCTCTTTCCAGTGAATCACCAGATTATCACAAATCAGTCCCCAAGTGCTATTTCAATAACACAAATTGGAGAGACAAGCAATTTTCTGATGTACTCTCTATCTGTTCATTTTAAAATCTGTTCATTTAAAATGGCTTTTTCCAGGGGATAAGATGGGAAATTAACTTCCTGTGTCTTCCTGTTGCCATCATAGACACATTATTTCTGGGGAGCAATATCTCCCAGGCATGCACTCCACAGAGATTTCTACCACTTCATGTCAGCACAAAGACTACAGTGTCAGTCATACTGGTTCCTGTGCAGTAGTGAATGGGAAACAAGAAACATGAGATCATGCTATGGGCCAGAACTGCTTATTAAATGTACATGTAAATGGGATGTTCATTTGGAACGGAGAGTAAATTGAGCTGACAGACCTACGATAGGACAGGATTTCTATCCATTTTCTCTAAGAGGCCCAAGAATGTATCCCTGATGAGAGGGAGCTCAGACTGGTCACCAGGGCTGAACATTGAGCAATGAGGACATGTTCCAGTTTGGTGAAGGTTTTAATTGCAACTAAGCATAAAGACTCAAAATATTTTAAGTTTCTCTTCGGGTTCTTTTAAGAGCTGAAATTAAAATTTCAAAGGAAAAAGTGGTCTTCTTTTCCAAGCTCTAAAAAAAAAAAGATATTTTTTTTCATAAAGAAAGGAAAAGCTTTCCTTCTAAAACTTACAGGGTGTACTTCGCTCACACACTTTAGCTTTTGCATAGCAATCCCTATGCCACAGCTGTATCACATATATTTGAAGAAACAGTGTTACCATTTAAAGCCAGTGTCTATAGGATGTCTGAATGCTGGGTTCCACTGAATTGAAATGTTTTATCAGAAGTTTCTTTCTTTCTTTTTGAGATAGAGCAGTTTCATGGAAAAAAAATGACAGCTAATAATTCTACATTCCTATGCTCCCATCTCTTTCCTGGTGCTGAAACTAAAACCTCATTTTACAGTAAAAGTAATGCCTTCTGAGTAGGGCAAGGACAGTGAGCATGCTATGGATGTATTTCAAAGAGCAGCTGAAAAAGACAATAAATTCAAATAAAGTCCCCTTCCTTCCTCATTCTGGTACCCAAACATTTAATTGACTCAGCTATAGATATTGTGAAGTGTCAATCTAAAATGTTAAAATGAGATTACTGGAAATGCTTGTTTTAATCTCTTGACTACAAGCAGGCAAAAATAATCCAGGCTATAATTTTATAGCACAGTGTTAAAATTTTGTTATATTTAACTCAGATTTCTTTACCCTGCATAACTCTTGTGGTTTTTGCACAAAAAGCAGTCATTTATATATTCAGTAGTGTCTCTGGCATGGAAGCAAATATTGCATATCAGGGCTGAAACGTGCAGTCCATATCACAAGAGTTCACTGGCGAAGGTACTTATGAGATGGAATAGCGTTCATGTCTCTTGAAATTAGAGAAAAAAGATATCCGTTGACCATGATGACTGAATTTATTAAATGGCTTTTCAGTCTACTTAAATAAATTAATACTAAAGGGAACTTTATTGTGAAAGGTCCTAAATGAACACAATTTAATAATGTAGTTGGTTTCAAATATATCAGACATATTTGTAACCCTGGCTGGATGAAATTTAAGAATTTTTTTTACTCTAGTTGTCAGTTTAAACCTTTATTTGGATTGTAATACTTATTAAACATGCAAATGCACCATAAAAAAACTTAGCGGGTAATAGCAGAACTATGGCTATCAATTCAGAGGAAGAAAAAACACAGCAATTCCTTAGTTGGTCTCTTCCCACACTTATTTTAAAGACTGATTATTTAACACACTCTTTCAACCTTATTACTCATATTAAAACTTTACATAAAGTCATATGCTCAACATCTTAATATACTGAAACAACAAGGGATACAACCTCTTTGAAATGGCTGGGGAGGCATTTGCTTTATATTCTAAAATGAATTTTTATGAAACTCCTACATGTGAATGAGAAGCTGGGTTAACAGCTCTTAAATACTCCTGTGAACTAGCTTTAAAAACCAGTGCTTGCTTTGCAACAACCTCTACACAGCACAGCTTGCATTTCCATGCAATGCTTTCCTGTCTCATGTTGCATAAGCCACTGGATTTTAAACTTTTTCTCCAAAAAATGTTTTGTGTGACTTGTGTATAAGACACCTTTGACAACAGGAAGAGAATACTATTTCTCTGCAGCATAGGAAATTCAAACACAAATTACTTTATTTTACAGTGGATATGATTTGAAGTAATACATTGATTAAAACGATTTGCACCGATGGGGAATGGACTCTGTCACCTTGTCCCGGTTTGGGACAAATTCGGCAGAATGTCCAAAAGGAACATCCTCTGATAGAAGGCAGGTTACAACCACTCCTCCCCCACCAGGTTAGGGAAAGACATACTCCTCGGAGGAAAGTGAAAGAGGGAAAAAACCCACTTATTTAGCAAACACACGGAAAAAGAATAATGCTAAATAATAAAACCTCTCGCTGTGGAGAGAGCCTGGTAACATTCAAAGTCCTTCTGTAGGTGTGGCTGTTCTCTCTCTGAAGCTGGGGTGTGGCCCCTCCAAGCCACGGTGTGGGCCTCCTGGTGCTGGTGATCCGGAGTGGAGCAGAACAGGCCAAGGAAAGTTCTTGCCCCAGCTAGCGAGCCATCTAAACAGCAAAGAATTTTAACTCTCTGTCTGTCTCCTGAGAAAAAGCCGAAAAAGCTCAGGAAAAAAAAAATTAAGGGTGCTTCCTCCGCTCTTGCCACCGCAGAAGCACGCAGAGGAGTGTGTATCAGTGTCCTGGAACACAAAACTGCTTTGAAAAGTTTGCCTGTTTTTTTTTTTCTTTCTCTTGCACCCAATTTTAAAGGCACAGAAAGGCACAAGATTCATGTCTGCGCATAGAGCGGCGATAGGGGATACACACCATAAAGTCACCCCAAGACACACCTATAGGCAGAAGCTTGGGCATTAAGTTCAAGCAAGGATTTACAGGTTTTGGTGTTTCTACTTTGCTAGCTACTTATACTCTTTCTGTTCTGCCAAAAGCAGAATGGATGCTGAGCTTTTCTTTACAACTGGAGCAACCGTTCTTGAAAATCCAAAATACCTACCCACCACTCTTCATCCAAATTAGACGAATCTGAGGCATATGGGGAAAAGGAAGAGTAACTTAACTTTTCTCTCTCTGTTTTGTTTTCCAAGAAAATTCTCCAGAAATCTCAGTGAGAAGTGCAGAGAGTAAAAACCCTGTGTGTGTGTGGTGGGGGGTTATTTGCTTGTTCGTTCTTGGGTTTTGTTTTTGTTTTTCTCCAGAACACATCCCTTCTGGAAACAGCTTGTACAAAGTTTATGTAAGCTGAATTCTGAACATGTCTTGATAGCAATATCCATGAATCTTCTCATGATCTCCATCCTGTTTGGTCATTCCTTTTGTTTTTACGTAACAGCCTGTGGTCCCATAACTGAGATGGAGCTTGTTCTGTTGTATGTTGATAGACAAATTTCCACAGTGTCACACAGAAGTAGGACAGTGACTGCGGTGCCATTATGTTAGAGGTGGGTCAGAATGTATTTGGCAGACAAATATCCACCTAGAATGTAAGAACCAAGTGCCTCAGTATTTTCTAAAACTAGGAAACAGCTTGGTTTTGAAAGTAGTTGTAAGCTCAGGAGAAGATGTGTGTAACGAACAGGCAGCTGTTCTGGACCTTGTTAGAGGTATCTAACATGAGGTCTCGATTCTGCTTAAGTCCTGGTTTGCATACAGCCTCAGCTGCCTGTCTCAGCACAGGGTGCCCAGGACCGAGGGACCGTGCACACACTAACAACTGCAAAAATGAGGGACAGGCCAGACTACGACAGGTCCATTTTCCCCCTGGGTACCCTATCTGAGGTGACAACTGCACATGCAGAAGGGAAATTTGCTCTCCAGAATAATACTTTCCTGTCTGTAAAGTACAAGCATAGAGTTAAATTGATTTCTTGAGTTTCTTGATGTGTTTGCACTTGACTGATAGAAATAAAGAGACTCTAGCTGACTACAGAAAGAATTTCTAATAGTTATATCCCTTTAAAGTGAACCACCATCGGCAGAGATCTGATGAGGAAATACACAATTGTCTTCAATATACGTAAGTCAATTCTCACCAATTTTATACTGTTTAAATGGGAATTATATCCTGCCTTTAGGAAGGCCTGTAAAATCAAATGGTTCAACTAGAGTCACAGGACACATTCACTGGTTGCTTGCAATCACAATAAAGCTTGGACACTATGGTGGGTTTTAATTCGTGAAGTCTCTGGGTTCCTTCTCTAAGGGTCTGAGAAATGGAACCATGAAATATTAGCAGGCTTAAATTCACTATGTATCTCCACGGGGAGGATTTTAGGGGTCTGCAAACTGAAAATGTTTGAAACCAAAGTGCATTAGGTCATGATATAAAAGGAGGGACAGAAGGATGATAAAAATACATATTTCAAGCTTTATTTGGAACTCTGGGCCTTTTATTTGAAACATAAAAGTATACAAGTTAAAACAGTGATCACTTCCTCTTCATAGTATTGGGAGAACTAGTGGTCCAGCCTGCACTTGTTAAATGAAGCAGAGAATGTACAAAGAGGGCCAAAGGCTTGCCGGGCAGGTAAGGGAGGTAGAGGAAGGGAAAAGAATGCTGGACACTGGCTGTCTACTAGTTACAGCCTACACAAAAACAACCTGGATATTGCTGGTATTTAGGTGTATTGTAATTGCTGTATAATTAACTCATTTAAGCCTGGAGAAATGTCTTTGTCATTTTAAATCTAAGTAAACCCCTTCATCCATTAGGGCACGATGCAGCATTTTGAGGTGTGTGTGCAATGTTTGAAAGCTTGGGCACTTAACTGAATCTCCAGGTGGACAGCTTTCATGCTGCAGTTTAGTATCAAAAGCAAAACTCTTTACCTGGCAGCAGCGCTGTCCTGGGAATGCCCTTCTGGCATAACTAAGGCAGCTTCTGCTGGGCACAGCATGACTCAGACATCAGCAGTCCCTCTCCTGGCCAAGTGTGTGAACAACTATTCCTTGAGCTCCAGGAGACATTTCTTTTTTTGGTTTGTTTTTTTTTT
>VZRQ01003568.1:215351-227930 GCA_013397975.1 Machaerirhynchus nigripectus | reverse complement strand
TTTTTTTTTTTTTTTTTTCGTGATACTTAATTGCTTTTTGCTACCGAAAGGCATATATTCTAACTCCAAGTTTTATGAGTGTCATACTGGATTTAACCCTGTATTTTCTTATTTAAAATAGGAGAATTCATAGAATCATAAAATAACATTTCGCAAAATCTTTTCTGTATTTTTGGTTCGTAATTCTGGGTAAGGACCTGGAAGTGAGTTGATAGAGGTTATAAGCTACTCTGTTAACTGTATCCCATAATAATAACAGCCCAAAATAATAGCAAACTGTTTTTTCTTTGTATTTAAACTTACCTATTTATCTTCTTTAACTAATCAAGGTTAAAAACAAGGCTGTAGAATTTGCTGGGGAATACACCCCTTGTGAAACAAGGAAGAGAGGGGGGATTCCTGACCATTGAGACTGGCTGTGACAGATGACCACACTGTAGCAAATACACAAATGTTCAATCCAGCTTTAATACAGCAAAACAAGAGCATCCAATCCAGTTAGTAAAGAAGATTTTTCAATGAAGTAAATACTTCTGTCCCTCTTCCACCTTTGTAAAACTGACTTCTCTCTACTAAAAAGCATTTTTATTCTACATTTTCTTGTTTCAATGACATACAACTCTATGTCCAGGTATGTCCGAATCTCTGGTTTCTACTTTTAGCCTTAGATATCAAAGCTCCTAATTGAATTCATGAGATAATTTTCTTTCCTTATTATGCTCTTCTATTAACCTTTCTTATTTCTCTGAGATTTATTATCTAATCTTTGCTTGCCAGTGGCTGGAATACATTTGCCATTTGCTCTTGAGAGTTCTGGGTACAGTAAGAAGGATATGGATTCTAATCACATTCATTCTTAAATGACTTTGCTAACATTTTTCATTCATTTTTTACCTTCCATCCCTTTTGGGATGGAAATGAACGACGCATATCTGCTTAATCAAAATCAGGCCTAATCAATCACAGTTTTTAGTGCGTCTCTATATATCTACACACACGTATATGTCATGGCTCATTCTGTCTAATAGAGAAAGAACATATTTGAGGTAGTAGCATTTCAAAGAAATTATGGTGATGCTGTAGGGCCAGTAATTTTTACTATACAGTAAAATAATAATGAGATGCTTTATTATGAAAAATACTTTTTTATAAATATTTTGACAGTTTTGTAAAAATACTTTCCTGTTCATCAGAAAATCTCCAAACTTGAATTTCACCCATGCATACATTTTCATGAATCTTGAGAAACCTCACTTATTTCTGATTTCTGTCAGCACGTATGTTACTCTTCCGAGGCATTCAGAATATATGTTGTTATAAAATGTACAACTGTGATGTCACTGAATCCATATTGAGCCTTAAAGGGAAAATCCTAAACTTATGAAACAAGGGAAAGAACTGTAGTTTGTTCTCTATGTCTTTTGGAAGAAGGTAGACTTTGTCTCAACCAGCTAAGAAATCTCAAAAAAAAAAAAAAGAAATTTTGTGTTTAAAAGCTCTAGAGAAGGCATGGTAATATATTTTAATACTATATATTTTTCATAACCATGATGCGCTGACATAGTGAGGTTGCTTGGAAAAGGGCAGATTTCATGTGTAAGGAACCAGTATACACATCATTGGTTCGAAAATACAATTTTCTGCAAGACAGCTCCATCCAAAAACTGGACAGTGGTGGTATTTAAATATCTGTGCAATAGATGCTACCAGTGTTGCCAAACTAACTCTCATCAGCAGTGTCTGTAGGCTCTTATGATAAAGTGTGCTCCTCGGTTTTGTACCATATTTATTATAAAATTTTTGCTATCATTAATTAGAATTTATTTTTCTTCTACCACCAAGCAATAGTGCTGAAACATTCAAGGTGTATAGAATTAAAATACCTCACCCTGCTCCTGCCTATAGCTTTCCCAGTCAACACTGTCCTTCAGTAGAAAATATAGTTGAAGATGATAAAAGAGGGGTTTCCAGTATTTTCAAAGTTTAATCAAAGAATGAGAAATATATCCCAAAACAACAATCATCCAGAAAAATGATGCTCAAACAGCTGGTTTGCTCCCTTTTGCTTACCAAGAGTTGTGTTTTTCTCTCTCACAGTCTCCTGTTGCAGCCGTTCCACTTGGCTAGAAACCCCCTACTTTCATCTATTCAAGACCTGTGGTTACCCACCCCCCTTGTCCTTCAGCAGCAGCATCTCTTTTTTGCTTTGGTGTTTCCTGAAGACACCTTGTCAGAGCTTCCTATCTCTCTCTGCCCCTCTTTCTACAGCCTTCACTATAGTAGGCAAAAGAAAAAATACTCTTTACTTTCTTCTGTAATACAAGTAATCCTGTCATTTCCATGGCCCTTTCGGACAGATGTTCCAAGTTTCCATTCCTTCTTCTGAAACACCCATTTCAAAGTTGATCATTATTATTCCAGACAGGACCACATAAGCATGTTATAGTGAGGTGCTAAAACTTTATTTCTCCTGCAAAAATCTTCCTGGTGTGTCCTAGGATCACAATTGCTTTACAGTGCCACTTTACATCGGTGCTTCAGAACCACCTCTCTTCTCTGTTCCTGATTAATGAACACTGAATTTAGCAACAGTATAAAAGAAGCTACTTGCAGACATGGGACACACTGTGTGCTGAAGATCCTGACACAGCTGGAGCATCCCCCAGACACACCACCTAGGGGGTACCCAGCATATCCGGACCCCTACACATGTTCCTTTGGCAGTCTCCCTGCATCCATGCCCCTGTTCATAGTGCAGTAGTAGTGGTCACTATCTCCTGAGTAGACTTTGAGGATCTTGAGGAATCTTTCCCTTCTGTGAACACAATGAAAGCTTTTCCTTTCTCTTTCCCAGTTCTTTTTATGCACAGATTTATTTCTGTTCCCCTTGCCTTTGATGTTTCATGCCTTCTGAAAAGAATATAGTCATTCACAAGGTCTTAACTATTCAAGGCTATAAATGCTTCATTTTAAACTGTTACCCTTGAAGTCTTTGAACTCCCCCCAGTTCAGCATTAATTTTCCTGGGTTACTCGCCTTGAGTTAATTAGTTCTCTGTGCTCACTGCCCACATCTTTGATTTGTTTTAGAGGTTTCCTTACTTGCTCAGAAAAAGATTTCTTCTTTCTGCATGTGAGTGAAATGTAAAAATGGTCTTCAGTATTCTGCAAGATTATTAATTCAGGAAGATGAAAATCATATTGTCATTCTCTATGGGGAAACCTATTATTATATCACCATTAAGTACTGATTAAATATACATTGTCCTTGTATAAATATATTATGTTAATAGTCCTTCCATGATCTTATAATACTTCAGGATTATTCCAAAACCAATATATGTAGAAAATTCCATTTTTTAAGTTGATAATGTATTGATTTTTCTCTACATCCTCAGTCCATCAGATAACAGGTACACAAGAGAGATTGTGGAGCATATGCAAAACTTTAGATCTTAAATATGTTTCATAAATACTGTATGAAAATATGTTTCATAAATACTGTATGAAGTTTTTAGGGGGACTCATCCTGATCCAACCAGTTTAGAGCAACCTGCAGAAAAATCTGGGTTGATAGCACTAAAACCATGGAGTTACCTACCATCAAGCGTTCACCCTGACATCTCAAAAGTGCAAACCTTATTGAGCAACTTTTGTTGCTCCTATTGCCAAATTCCACACTGTTAACAGAATCTGAGCTGCTTTCAAGGTTTTTCACATTTCTTTCCCAAAAAATTGCAGTATACAGACGCTCTCACTCAAACACAGATATTTGGGTGGAATAATGTGCTAGTCCCTGACATTCTTCTGTAAAATATATCCAAAGGACTCACCTTCAAACCAGTCTCTGAAGTGAAAACCCTTGGAAAGAATTATGGGCCCTGTGGAAGTCATGAGAATTGGTTGGTGTTTTAACACTAGAGCTTGGTTTGCCAGTTGACTGGAATGCAGAGATATATAAAAACCTGAGCAACAATATGTAGCTGGTTGCATATGATTAATGTTTTACAAAATGCACTTTGACAGAGTTGAAGTACAAAACATATAAAGTAATGAAAACTGCAAACAAGCAGTCTTTGTTTAAATAATATGTTTGAATAGTATTCAGGATCAACTTAAATTTACTCTTTCATTTTCAGCCAAATAAAACCATATTGTGTTGTTTGAGAAGACTTACATGGCTTTACAAGTACTGTTTATACTTTTTGTGACTTGTTCTCAATGCTGCTGGTGTATTAGTGAAATACAAAATTCTTCATTGCCAAAACTTTTTTTCAGTTTAAGGGATTGAACACCAAAGACTCACTTTACATTTAAAATAATGTTCACAAAATTAAAAGTAATAACAATTAACTTTGAAATAGCAATTTTCCCAGTGTTTTGATGATGTTACACAGGAGCAACTCGAAGCCTGTGATATTTTTCTTAAAATGGAACAGGCTCGTAGAAAATGCAGGAAGCTGAGAAGAAAATCACTCTGAAAAAGAAAGATGATTAGATAAGAAAGAGGTATTTAAATAAAAAAACTTTATAGTCTCTTTGAATAGCTTGATACATTTGATTTTTTCAATTCTTTTTAATGAATGATAAAAATTAATTGGAGGAAACACTGTGTTTATACTGAATTAAAGAGAGACCTGCTGCTGTGCAGAAAAAAAAAATTGATATCCCCCATTTCCTGAATATACTCGTGAGGGACTGGATTGAGTAACATAAAACCAGAGAAGAAATATGTTCTCTGCAATCCAAACTACTCCAATGAAAGTATGCGAAAGCTGCAAGTCTGCCAAATCGGGCTGCAGGTACATCTCTAATATAAACAGTCAACAAAGACTATCTTGAGTGTTTTCTTCAGTTTCTTGAATGTAAGCTGTTGGTGGTTTTTGGTAGACTGATCTCTTAGTTAGCTACAGATTTTAAGGTAGGCTTTAGGTTCAGTGCAATAGAAAGGTCTTTATACAAACAGAACCCCCTGCTAGTCCTTTAAAATTTCAAAAACTAAATATGACTCCATTCAGCTACAATTTTTTTCCTAAAAGAGAAACTGATTGGGAATTCTAACAGCCACCTACACTTTTTTTTTAGTGGAAATAATCCTGCTGGGCAAATACATAATTCAAAAAATACATGGCCAAGGATATGACGATATCAGGTTCCTGGTGAACTGTTGCCTGTCGTAAATGGGAAGCAAAAGAGAGGAGTGGGAATTCTGTGAGGAGTGTAAAGTTGGAAGTTTAAGCTGTGTGACTTGGTAAATTAGATTAAAAAAAGACTTTTTTCTTCCATTCCTCTTCAGTGTCTTGCATCCCAGATCCCTGTCCCTCTGCCTCTGGCATTTGTGACAACAGATGGAGGCGCTTAGGGAGAGTCAGCACTTGGGAGGATCTTGCCCCAGCTAACAAGCGTGTTTGTGACATCTGGCCATGTTCATGCCTGCTTTTCAACACAGTGGCAATTTGGGGTTAGCTAAAAGCTTCCTTCATCAAATGTGGTCCTGCACTCTCCAGGTAGGGTGGGGAAGGAGCTGTCCCTGTGCAACCCAAAGCATCCCTTAGGGCTTCCCAGGAAAAAGGGACTTGCAATGTACCAAATGCGGCCTCTGAAGCCAGGGAGCACAGTGGGAAAATTGTGTGGAGAGAAAAAGGAAACCCAAACAGGGAAGAGGGACCTGTTGCCATGTTCCCAAAATGTGGCATGCAATTTTGTCTACCCATGCCAGGGACTGGCCAGGCCAAGGTGAGAACCTGTCCAGGTTGTTAGAAAGACAACAGAGACTGTCAGAATGAGCTCAGCGCACAAAGCCAGGTACCACAGAATCAATTAAAAAGGACATTACAAGCTCTCTCTTCTCAAATAATCTTGGTGATGTTTAATGAACTCTTACTCTGGACACCTCTTTTTGTGTGGCAAACTTGACCAGTACCACGCAGAGCTTTTGGGTAACACAGTGCTTACTTTGTAGACAGTAGCATATTATTTTTATTGCAGATGCTCTCTTGTGTCCAGCAGCTGGTACCCAGAAGCTCACAAATACAATACTGTGTTGACATAAACTATCTGCCATGTGCAACTATTTATACATTCTCACTACATCCGTGAGATATGAGGGCAGCTGTTTTTCCTTGAAAATCCCTTGGCACTTAGAAGCAGTTTTGACTCAGCTTTGTGGAAATGAGTATTAAAATGCAGCCCAGTTTTCTCCCCCTTTGGAGCATGGATGGCTACTGCAGACTCACATATGAAAGAGAAAGCATGTTTTGGATTCCCCTAGTGAGTCATCACTCTTTCGCTGGTGATTCACTGCTTGAAAGGAGAGGAAGGTAAATCAGGACTGTTTATATGAACTGTCATCCATTTATCTGGTTATTTATTTATTTTAGCCCGGGGCATTCTCAAAGCAATGGAATGCAGCTGTACTGACGGCAGCCGAAGTCTGAAGCTTTTTCTCAGGCCCTGGGCAGTACTTGGCACCTGCCTGTTTGGAAGTGAGCGGAGATGAGATGGAGAGCCTTCCACACTCAAGCATGGAAGAGTGAAGGAGGGGTTCATACTGCCAGCTTAGGTGCATGCTAGGAGCAATCATTGGGTAATTCAACCTCCTCCAGCAGGGCAGGCTGAGAACTCATCTAACCAGTTCCTCAGGACCTGGGGTGGTTCTCATCTGCCCAGCTTGGAAGCTTCCTGATCTCTCTATCTGTTGGAGTAGGAAGGGGCAATTTAGGAAACAGCAATATACAGAGCAGGCACTAAAATCCAGCAGTTTGTTTATGCAATTGTCTTTACTACGCTTTAGTTGTCATCCTGCATAATATGTCATCTGCAGTGTGCTGAAAAGCTAAATTCTTCTTTTAAATGCATAAAAATACTGTAATGACAGTTAATTAACCCAGAAATATTTATATATAGCTCCGTGCTTCTGCAAAATGTGAGCAGACTGTTATAAAATACAGCTACACCCCTAAGCAATTATGTGGCTTATGTTTTTTTCTAAAAAACATGGGACATAGCACAACACTTGTCCTCCTAGACTCCGTCAATGAAGAAGCTACATTTGTGTTAACTCAAGTATGGAGTGATGTGATTTTTTTGTTGTTCTTGTTGAAGCTAGGCAAGACATTTCCTGTTAGAACCGTCTTTGGATCATTTGTTGTTAGTGATAGAAGAACACCTTTGTGTGTGTTTTAGCTAACATAAGCCAAAGACAGGAGGAAACTCTTTGAAGTCCTGGGAGGCAGAATTTTTAAAATGCAAACTTTTTGCCACCCAAGATAATGTAGTCTTGGATCAGCAACAAAAGCTTTCCTGACTAGGAGCAGTTATTGAACAGACTGCTAACTAAATTCTGGCCAGTTTTTTGAGCAGCACTGAAATTAGGCCAAAGGACGAAATATTTTTTATAAGAAATTTAGAAAAGCATCCAGTTTTTAAAATTTAAAATTTAAATGCACTCTTACTAGAAATAAACACTCCATGCTTATTTTCTGCTCAAAACCTGGCACTGCCAGAACTGCCAATTTCAGCAATTTTCATGCAATCTGAAGGTCTGTATTGTGCTTCTTGTTCTAGAGTGACTTGTGCTTGTTTACAAAAGACAGTACTTTTTGAACCAGTTTGTCTGAAATGTTCATCCCTCCTTAATCTCTTTATTTGTCATACTATATTCCACTTAGCTTTCTGCTTGTTTTTACTGAACTTTCATGTTACTGAATCTCCAGAAGCAGAATTTAGGTGATTAAAATAATATTTTAAACATAGAAATATAGCTGCTCAATTGTGTCATCTGCCTACAGCCTGCATTATGGTGGGGGAAAGAGGTGCAGAAGCACAGTCTCTAAGAAGTTTTCTGAGGCCCTGAAGCTTAGGTAAATCCTGTGGTCATTGATAAATTCATGTGCATCAAACATTATTTAAGATGGCCAGTATCTGCAAGTGACAAGGGGAGATGAGGCCTTTGCAGAAACAAAGATAACCATTGACAAATGATTCCTCATATTCCAGGCTGCAAAGTCAGCACATGGCAGTTTTGTAGGCTACACAAAGTGGCAGAAGTCTAGTGTCCTTCCTTTCTTTGTATTCCTGGAAAAAGGGTTGATCATAACTGGCCCTACGTCTGTAAAATTTTTTCTGAATATCGATTTCATTGTAGAAATAGAAAGGGATTTGATTTTGAGCTTCAAAATATATTCAAACAAAATGAAACTCAAACTAGTTCTATGTTGTAACTCTGATTTTTAGAAATTAAGTATATTTCTAACTTTCTAACAAACAAGTTCTACTTGCCCCAAACTGGACACCTGAAACACGAAACATCACAACATGTGTTGCTTTGCACTAAAAACATCTTCAGAGTCCAAGGAATACTTGAGTGAACAACTGAAAGACAAACTGTATTCATACAAATAGCACAAAAGTAATTATATTTATAGAACAATTTAACATATATTTCCATTTTCAGCATCTGTTTTGTCTACTCAAGCAAAGGTCCAATTTTGCTGTAAACTCATTTTTAGCCATAGCTATAAAACAGAATACAGGGATTTGCAGATGAAGAAAACTGTTGCTTTTATGAAAGCAGATCTCCCCTTCCTCTCAACTCAGACCAAGAGTCATTAGCCAGTTCTATTTACCTGAGCTTTCCTGTCCTAGCTGGTGAATGTGTTGTATTGCCCTCTGTCGCTTGTCTTACATTTCTCCAGCCAAGGAAGATCTAATCTAAAAGGATGATGAAAGTTTCACTACTCCTGGTAGACGGCAAAGACTCTCTGCGCACTCTTTCTGTAGATATCTGTGTGCTTGGAGAAAACTAAAAATCCTCATGTGGTATTTAAGGTTCAGATCTGGGAGAAGTATAATCCTGGGAAAGAAGAAACATTCATCAATATTTAAGGTGGGAAAGCTCATTTCAATTTCCTGTTCTGCTGAACTTCTCAGTGCACATTGGAAAGTAACTTAAAGCTGATTACACACAGCTGAAATAAAGCTGGCACTGGCCCTTTGCTTTTGCTCTTCAATCAGGAAGTCTGTATCATAGCTAGAGCTTTTGAACAAGCACAGCAACTCTTCCCAATCCCTAAGTGTAACAGACTGAAAACTCTAAGATTTGCTCAGACCCTTGCAACAGTGGGTACTGCATAAAGTTGTAAGATTTTTCTTGTTTTTTTGTGATACTAGCATCTAGTGTTGGATGGTGCATCTCAAAATAATTTAAACTCTCTGAGAAATTTGGGCTGCAATTTTGCATAAGGAGGAGGAGTTTTGGACACCTCAGTCTTCTCTTCTTACAGAAATCTGATTTGCATCATCAATCTATGGGGTTCCTGAAAAAAGCCAGCTTTTTCCTTCTTTTTTCTCAGATCAGCATTTACCTGCATGATGAGCCAGTCTAGGGACTGACTAGGTCAAAAACCAATTCCCCCCTCAACGTTTTTTTTGTCATTATTTACACAAAGAAGACAATGTACATGTTTAAAATGACATAGAAATTATGCCTTGGATACAGATCTCAAACACTTGAACTTATATTTAACTATTTAATTAATATAAATAGAAATTTTAAAAGGATAAAAAAATCTATAAAAACTAAATACCATATTGAAACGTTTTACGCGTTTTTAGAGATAAAAACATTTTTAAAAAGCTTAATTTATATTTAAAAATCCACTGCTTATCACATACAAAAATTTCTGATACATCACTTCAATTTTCACACATACGCATCACTTCATTGAACTGCAATGATTATTGTTTATATCCTTACAGCTCAGAGTGCTGCTGGCCTAGATAGAAGGGTGGGGATTATTCTCAAGCAATACAAAGTAAATGCTGATTACCTCAATCTGCCAAATTTTATCTGGAAATGTTATACTGCAGAATGTACCCCAGATCAGAATTATGTGTTAAGTTCTGTTTTGCATTACTTGATTATGTCCATGACAGAAAATGATTACTGCCACCTCCCTAGTGGCTACAAATCGTAGGTATTGTTTCTGAGTAATTTATTTTGCCTGAAGGATGGTGCAACTTTGTCATATGAATGATTCTTTTAAGCACAATTTTAAAGGAAGAATTCAATCTAGTGTTTTGCAGTCTGGATAATGACTAGCCTTGGCTTAACCTCTCCTGTGTTTCTATTAGCTCTAAACTGTAAGAAGTGCTTATGAAATGTCATATACCTACCCTGCTATTCAATTTGTGCTCACAGAGGAAGTCATTCCAATCTCACAAAAGAATTCTGAAACATCGTTTATCAGCCTGTGCAGAGTTTTGAGATCCTTGGCAAGGGGGAATAATAGGATTGTGAGGTCCTTTGTTTGTTTTTAAGATTTTTACAATATCGAAATAGGGATTGAATTCTATTTATATATTGCAGCAAATATAGCTCAAAAGAAATAAAACCTTTTAAGTAAAATATTTTACTTATACTTTGAAAGAAACCATTTGTAGACCTGCTGCCTTTTTATGGACTATTTCAAGTCCTATTCAAACCAAGGGCATGACTCCCCACCTTCCAGGGTGCTTGCATCAGGACTCAGGAGCCTTGCAAACCCAAGTGATGTGCTGGATGCCGCATATCACTTAGAGTTAATTGAAATTCAATAATGAATGACAGCATTCAATACCATACCACAAATAATAATGCAGAAGGAAAGAAGGGTTCCCTGCTGACTGTGCACCTGAGGGGGTTCAAGCACACTTTTTCTAACCAACTAGAGTGAACACATCTAGCATTCATGAGCTATGCTTGCATGTAACCCAACAAAACAATAACACCCCAGCAATACCAGTTTTCTCCCCAAATGCTGTCCAGTTCACCAGCAGCACAGGTTACAAGTGTGTGGGAGTAGCAGAAAAACCTTTCTCTCTGTTGGTAATTATATTGCCTCTGATTTTTCACATTGCCACTGTAGTTTGTCCCCGTACTCAGCTTTCCTGTGATTTGGGATGCCCCATAGGGCTGTCCAACTTGTTTAAAATGGAAATGCAGGGTTATTTTAAAATTTCAGATCTGAAGCATGAAGCTATGGTAAATCTCAAAGAACATAATGGGTAATAGTTATGATTAGAGCCTAAAACCCAGCACATTTTTCTTGGGGAAGTCCATGAGCACAAGCTCATTATAAATACATACCTACCCCATGTGGCCTTTGAAGAATGACAGTATGCTATCACAGCAACAAGGAGCCACTGAGACTGCTTTCCTTAATGAACGTGTTTTTCTATTTTTTGATGCAACACACATATGAAAATTAGATTATAGTTTCGGTATTATGATTATTGGAAGTGTGTTTTGAGAAGGAATGCCATTAATAACTGTGGAAAAAACCATTCTGCTTTGATTATATAACGTGTTTCATGTAAGAATAAATAATGAAGACTATTCACTTTTAGTGATTCTTTTTTTCCCTCCATTTTGATGTTTGTGAAGTCACTTTTTCTTAGGACAAATAGTTAAAACTAGTTTTCTTTACTGAGAGGTTTGGTTCTGCATCTGGTATCAGCTGTTAATTCCTAATACGTGGGACTTACAGGCAGATCCGAAGACGACTTTAGATATACCATAGATACCTGACAATGAACAGAGCACATCTGGACAGGTAAAGATGAGGGCCCTGTAGACACAGCCAGGGTTAGACGGTTGCTGAATGAGTGTTTTTCAGTTTTTGCTCCTGTGTCCTTCTCTTTGTCATTTTCCACAGTCTGGGCTGTCATTTTACTGGTTATTTTAAAACAAAGCCATTCAGCTTATTCCCTCTCTCCTCTCAGTCTTACTCCAAGTTATGAAATATCTCAAAATTGGAAGGAACAAATTGTCTTGATAGCCCAAGTGTTTTTCTTCCTTCTTTTGCTTCTCATCCTCGATAGCCCAGGTGTTTTTCTTCCTTCTTTTGCTTCTCATCCTCTACTGTGGAGTCATTAAACCACTAAAGGAGAATGAAAAGGATACCTCCAATTGCAAGCTGCAACAATTAGGAAGCAGGAACACCCCATTTCTACAGGTAACTTAAGAAATTTTTTCTTCTTTTTTTTTTCCTACTTCTTTCTCCTTCCCTCCCTTTTCCCTCCCCCTCACCCGCCCACACCCACTTCCATGTCTGTGCATCCTATTTCACATGTTCATTTTGGAACTAACATTGGTTCAGAACCAAACCTCATCAGAATAATTTCAGTTAAACACAATAAGCAGGCCAGTGACATTAAGAGACGATAATTGAGACAGTGCTTTGGGCAGTTAAGAGATTGAAAGGAAAGGAGATAGATGAGGATTGGTTTAAAAAGGAGAAAAAAAAAGAGCTGAAGTATTATTGCCAGCGTTATTTAATTATTTCCGAGTAACAATGCAAAATGAGGGTACACTAAATATAAACCCTTATCTTTAATTATCAAGCCTGTCCTCTTCTACTTGTACTGGAAAACCTGAAATCAATGGGAATGAATCCTAGCAGCGATCCAGTTACTACCAGAGGAGGACTGCATATACAAAAGGAGGGCAACGTGCTTTAAAAGACAATACAGCAGAAAGTAATGCAATTTGGGGGGGGGGGGGGGAAAAAAGGGGGGTTTGTTTCCTTTTCTGCGCGCC